>JARKHS020036089.1:0-83486 GCA_030143305.2 Amblyomma americanum | reverse complement strand
AAGACAGGAAGGAATTCACTGATCTGCAGCAATATAGACGCAGAAGATACTTGGAGAGAAGGGGATTTTCTTTGGTGGCTGGCGAGCACCACTCTCTACAATTAAATCAATATTTGGGTGTCTGAACTGAGAAGTTGAGTGTCACATCGAAGTCGTTCACCGTATAACCACAAAGAACAAAAGTGAGGAGAATACAAATTTGAAAGTTTTTTCTCATTCAGTCGGCGACAAATTTCTCTAAGTCCCAAGGAAGCAAAGATGATATGTTTATCACTTTGGATTTAAGATGAACACACTAATGTTTGTAGATCAGCACCGGTGTTTCGCAAAGCTTTCTTTGGAATTGCTTTCAAAGGAAAGAAAGACAAGAAAATGGAAATTCACATGGATGTAAGATGAAAAATCCTGATGTTAAAAGTGTAAAACGTTCTTCACGTCACAAGCACATGACCCTCGCAACAAGTTCTCTGGCACAATATCTGCTCTCATTAAGCGAGCAGAGCAAACTCATATGGATTTATCGCAACACTTCTTCGTTGATGCGCCATTGTAATCATAACAACGTGTCTCAAGGAAACTGAAACCGCTGAAATACTCGGATATGTTGGGATATTTTCATTAAGGCACCGCATATGCATTGTGAGGGCGATCACTTTTAAAAGCGTGTTGTTGTCAGTGTATCACTTATTTTTCATGTGGTAAGCAATCAGTCGTACCTCTGTTTGCTCACTTCAAGACTGGTATCATTGTTTAGTGCAGGATACTGGCATTCTAACTCGAGAGTAAAGGACATTCTTGGTGCTATGAAAACCATCATCAACCTTATAAGAACTCCTAGTACCCCACATGTTATATGCGGTGATCTGAGTACGTATGCTTTTAACTATAAACATTTTGAGTGAGCATACGTGCTTCTCATGTGGTAATTCACCGTTAAAAACATTCTTTCTTCACAGACTCGAGTAACGCGGAAATCTTGAGCCCTTATTGATGACATGTTCTGTAACAATGCAATGACCGCCCGGGCTGGCGTGTGATATAACTGTTGCAGATCACTCTCCTTCATTAAAGTCTCTGCCATGCAGTTACGTAAACAATACTGAAAAAAGTACTCTGCAGACGCAATAACTCGAGGAAATTGAGCCAGTGCTTTAAAGGATTGATTTGGAAAAATTGCTTGACAAGGACGTGAGTATTGAATATGAAAATTTCGTTGATCCGGAGTGCCCGGGTTCGAACCGGTTCGCGGCGGCTGCGTTTTTACGGAGGCGAAACGCAATGGCGTCCGTGTGCTGTGCGATGTCAGTGCACGTTAAAGATCCCCAGGGGGTAGAAATTATTCCGGAGCCCTCCACTACGGCACTTCTTCGTTCCTTTCATATTTCAGTTGCTCCCTTATCCTTTCTTTTACGGCGCGGTTGAGGTGTCCAACGATATATGAGACAGATACTGCGCCCTTTCCTTTCCCATAAACCAATTTTCATTTTCATTTTTGTTCGTCCAATAGCAACAGCTGTTACGAAATGCTCACGCGAATGCTCCCGTTGCAACTAAGGGTAAGTTGTACGGCGATAGATTCATGATAGTAAATTGGTGTACCGATAAAAGAATCCCTTCCATCAGAAAAGGAAAGAAACTAAAACAAAAAGCTATTACCATGGGGAATTGAACTATTGAGTAATGCTGAAATTTGGGCGAGTTGGTAAGCTTTCATGGTGGGTGAACAGCGCAACAAAGGCGGGACAAAGGCAAAACAACGCTGACTTGCAACTGAATTTATTGAAGAACGAAAAGTGGTAATATATAGTGAACGTAAACAAAAAATAAACAAACAAAAACAAAAAAACGACAAATAGGGGTGAAAATAACCTATGTCATGTGCAAGTCCAGATATTAAATTTCCTTTTCACTTAATGTCACAGAAGGATTGCTGATGCACTTTTCTGCCAGATTATGAATGTGATATGCTTCCATGATTTCTCGGGTCACCTTGTTCTTATGGTAGAACAGCACTGCTGTCTTCTTGTACAGCGGTTCGCATTCGCATTTTTTGCAGCGAAACGTTGTTCCAGGAGCCGGGCCATCTTTTTCTGGTTTCCTCTTATGTTCTTTTTCTTTTTAGTGTTTGCGCTTACAACTAGCGCATTGAGCGGCAACATGGCAAAGAGGGTCATTTTTTCTTGGGCATTCGTGCTCCATTAACCTCTTATTCAGGCATCTGCCTTTTTGCCCAACATAGGCGGCGCCGCACTTTAAGGGTATCTGGTATACGACGTTTTCTTTGCAGTCAACAGAGGGTGACACATGTCGAACCTGGCAACCGACCTTTTTTGTTTGTTGTCCCCGCGAGACTTGTTTGCACATGGCATTCAGTTTTCTGGGGGCAGAAAATACCACATCGACGTCGTACCTGCCTGCAACCTTCTTGAGGCCGTGCGACATGCCATGCTTGTAAGGGACTACAGCCAGTCTTCTTTTCTATTTCCTTTGATTGGAGTTACCGCTCTTAACACTTTTAAGCAGCTTTTCTGAAGCCCTAGGGATGACACGATCTGGGTAACCATTACCGCGTAACCTGCACACTTGTGCAGTAATGTCGTCAGCAATCTTGTCGTGAGATGACTTTTTCAGGGCAGACAAAGAAATTCAATATCTGGACGTGCACATGACATAGGTTGTTTACCTCTCTTTTGTCGTTTTTTTATGTTTTATATTTTATTGTTTACGTTCACGATATATTACCACTTTCGTTCTTCAATAAACTCAGTTGCTAGTCAGCGCTTGTCATGGCTTTGTCCCGCCTTTGTTGCGCTGTTCACCCACCATGGAATTGAACTATAATTGAAACAAGTTTGCTGCGGTGATGAGAAGAGTTAAAATGATTTATTGCGTCTTCGCAACGAAACCTGGTCTGATTCGAAAAAAGCGCGGAAAAGTTTGAAGTACGTCACATGACGTGGATAGAAGAAGCGCATTACTCCCAATAATCCTTACGCACAGGACATTGATGACTTCGACAGATCGTTTAGTTCGGGGGTGAATCCATTTATAATTAGTTTCGTCTAACATCAATTAAGCTAATTAAGACTATCCTCAGCAACTTTAATCTAAATGCAATCGCTGTCGAGGGAGTTAAATCTGTAGTAAGCACACTACCCGTATTCAAGACGGACATGGTGGCATTAAGTAATAATATAAATCAATATGATTGACATTCTCTCCAGCCGACTATGCGATACATAATATAGTTACCCAGTGATTTAAACCAGATGCTGTTCATAACTTCTAAAAGCAGCCATATCTGCTCCTATATTAAATGTCTGGCTTGCCTATTTAAAATAGCAGCAAATTTGACTGCTTTCAGAAGTTTTGAAGAGCAACAACTTCAACTATCTGGGTAAAATATTTACAAAGTGATTTAAAATAGTTGCTCTTAAGAACTTCTTTAGAAGCTGTCAAATTTTCTTTAATTTTAAATAGGTGAGCCAAACAGTTAATTCATACCGTCATAGCCTTTAATTAATGCTGCTGCTCCATAAACCAGCGTTTGAGAGCAAGCCCGAGCTTCGTCAGCTTCGTCTTCCGTCCGCTGTTCCTATTGCGTTGGCGCTTGCCGCAAGTGCTTCAAGCGACAGCTATCTTGGGCACTTATAACAAGGCATGGACTGCTGGCATAGTTCCTCGTGATTGGAAGCCCAGTCGTGTGGTTCCACTTCTTAAACCGGGGAAATCACTGCTCGACCTTTCATCATACCGTTCAATTGCACTCGCCAGCTGCGTCGCAAAGTCATGGAAAGAATGCTGCTCACACGCGTCGAATGGTACTTGGAGCGATATCAGATTTATCCAACCTTCATGTCTGGGTTCCGACGGGGCCACTCTTCTATCGACTACGTGGTTGACCTTGTAACGTCGGTGCAACAGAGCAAAAGTTTGAAAAGATTGACCGTGCATTGTTTTTGGATATCAAGGGCGCGTACGACAACGTAACGCATCAGGCCATTTTGGACTCAATGGAAGCTGCTGAGATCGGAGGCCGCACGTTCAGCTGGATACGCAGCTATTTATCGGAGAGGTAGTTTTTTGTCCTGACTGCGGACGAACCAACGTCCTTACACCGAAATTCGCGCGAAGTCCCTCAGGGTGGAGTGCTGAGCCCAGTTCTCTTCAACCTTGCTCTCATCGGCCTGTTTGACGTAGTGCCACAATCTGCTCAGATCTCTATATATGCAGATGATATCTGCATTTGGGCATCAGGGGTGACCCGTCCTCAAGTTCGTGCAAGACTTCAAAAGGCGGCATCGATATTGACATTTTATCTTCGCTTGCAGGGCCTGAACATTTCGACCGAAAAGTGTTCACTTGTGGCGTTCACACGCAAAATAATGCCACGTTACATCATTCCCATCAACGGCGAAGCCATTTCCTATGACAGAAGCCACAGATCGACAGGAACTTCTCATGGAGTCCACATATCTACGACATGAGAAAGAGACTAATTGCGATTGTCCACGTCCTCTCCTTCCTCGGGGGAAAGTCCTCGGGAGTATCAGTGCACTCGATGCTACAACTGTACCGTTCCCTATTTCTGGGCTACATGCCGTACAGTCTTCCGATATACAGTTCCATTAGAAAGATAAATATCGAGACTCTTCAAAGTGTGCAAGAGAAAGCTCTCCGTATCTGCCTTGGACTGCCTAAATGTGCATCAACAGCAGCAACTGTTCTTGTTGCCCGAGAACATCCTGTTACTACATACATTGCTGTTGACACCATGAGAACACATATTCGGCACCTCACACGGGTTTTTTGCCATCACCTCGCAACACCCCCAATAATTAGGCCGCATACTGCATTCGCCAAAGTCATTGAAGCCCATCGCGCATATCTTCCATCGGAGTTCACCCCTGCGTCAAGGCCGTGCTCACCCTGATGGAGTCTTCATGAACATCATGTTCACCTCTATATTCCTGGCATTACGAAGAAAGCTGGTGCATCACTGCCTGCTCTCAAACAACTGACATTGAATCACCTGCATTCTTACCACAGTCACCGCATACATGTTTACACAGATGGATCAGTTCACTCGACCAGTTCTGCGGGGTCGGTGGTGATACCGGCCAGATCCATCTTCATGAAAGTGAAGACGACCTATCCAACATCTTCAACTGGTGCGGAACTCGCAGCCTTACGGGCTGCGGTAGAGCCCATTAGTCAAGAACCTCCACATGACTGGATGGTTTTCACCGACTCTAAAGCAGCCCTTCAAGCCCTGCAAGCTGCGCTACGCCGCGGGTCGCAGGAACAACTTGTTGCTGAGATCCGTCTACTGTACCACGGCACCGTATCCACAGGTCATGACATCATTTTTCAATGGCTGCCAGGACACTGTGGTATTAAAGTTAATCACCAGGCCGATGCGGCTGCGCGTTCTGCTCACAACGACGGACTTCCAGTGAGGATCCCAATATCAAGAGCGGACGCTGCGTGTGGGCTTCGCCTTTTGGCGCTGGAGCTGACACTTTCAGCGTGGAATATGGGAGAGCTTTGCAACCTCCGCCTCAAGGCACTGGACCCTGGACTTCGCCTTCGTCTTCCACGTAACTTAGCACGTCGCGAAGCAACATTGTTAGGCCGTTTATGGATCCGTGTTGCTTTTACCAACCACTATGCTTTCCAGGTGGGGATGGACGACAGTCCTGCCTATGAAAGCTGTGATTGTGCGGAGACCATCGCTCATCTTCTCTGTGAGTGCCCTGCATTTGCGAGTGCAAGACATACGCTGTGTTGTGCCCTGGACCGCCTCGATCCTCGCCCATTAACAGAGAAATAAATCCTCGGTCCGTGGCCACAGCAGTCGACTGCCCTCAATGCATACAAGGCACTCTTTGCCTACTTGAGAGTGACTGGATTGTGTGACAAATTGTGACAGCGTTGTGCGTGTGTGTGTGTTATGCCTTTTCCCCTTCTCTCTTCCTCCTTTTAGTCCCCTAATTCCAATTCCCCAGTGCAGGGTAGCCGACCGGAACCCCTTTCTGGTTAACGTCCCTGCCTTTCCCTCCTCCTCTTTATCTATCTTTCTTACACTACCTACAAATCTGCAGACCAAGCGGACTCATGTAGTTATTGACCCGCAACGGCACCATACATATATTAATCTGTTTTGAGAACTCTTCGGTGTTCAGCAAAGAATATTTATGATGAAGAAAAATACAATCTGCAATCCACCTAGTAACGCGCCGCGGTGGCTCAGTGGTTAGGGCGATCGGCTATTGATCCGGAGTACCCGGGCTCGAACCCGACCGCGGCGATTGCGTTTCGATGGAGGCGAAACGCTAAGGCGACCGTGTACGGTGCGATGCCAGTGCACGTTAAAGATCCCCAGGGGACGAATTTATTCCCTTCCCTTACGGCGCGGTCCATGTGTCCGCCGATATGTGAGACAGATATAGCGCCGTTTCCTTTCCCCCCAAAACCAATTTTCATTTTGATTAATCCACCGAGATATATGTTAGACAATTACTGCGCCATTTCCCTTCCTCATAAACCCATCCTCAATTTCGATTTCAGCAACTTGGTTTCATTCTTGACAGGTCGAACTCTAAAGCCGTTCTAACGCTTTCCCGGCTGTTGAATTCAGCGTTCCATTATAACGAAATCGGAGCTTGCCTTTTTAGATCTCTACAGCTCTACATCACTTACTCGGTAGAGTTCGGTACGATGTTATCTTCTTGTTAACAAAGAATGGTATAACTTTGACTCTGCATACAGCAATATAAAATTCGGAGTAATGTAGGATGTATCTCGTGGCGATGCTGTTTCTGATTTATTAAATGACGTTCCATGTCCAGTTTCATTTTCCCAGATTGTCCTGTATGCAGATGAAAACGCCTTCATATTTACCAGTCACTCAGCTTCTGTAGTGCAAAATCTCATTACTAAAGATTTGTCGGTCGTTTTCAATTCGTTCTCTAACAATCCAATAACATCAAATGCTTTGTAATATTCATCTGTCCTCTTCTATTCGAGAAGAAGAAACTTAGGTTTTAATCAAAGTCGACTCTCTAAGTAAGAATATGACTGAATCTGCAGCGTCGCTTTATATATTGGTGTTACCTTTGATAACAACAATTTAAATTGGAAGCCGGAGATAGTGTTCGTGTTAACTCTGCTTTCAGCCGCTGGGCCTCTATAGAAGGTGCACAACAGTTCTCTCTGTACATGTTACGCAGCTTGTATTTTCTATTATTGCTATCACATTAATCGATACAGTTCGCGAGAACACCCGGCGCCTGCGTTGTTCGTCCGTGCAGAGAAAAAGAGCAATTGGCTGACAGGGTGGTGGCGAGGAAAGAAAAGCAGTTTTACATAAAGAAAAAGATCGAAGGACTGTCCTTAAGGTACCGAACCGGGCACGCAACCTCTAAACCTCTTCACTCGTTGGAGCTCGGTACGATGCAATCCCATTGTACTTAAATGGTAGGTTAACCCCTTTGAAGTTTTTTTTTCACATAAGTTAAAGCAGCGAATCATAGAGACACAATTGCTGAACATCTCTAATACCTCTACAACGTTTATAAAAGCGAGCACTAAGATTCAGAACGTTTCTACACTAAGTAATCCTCTCTGGAGAATTTGGAGGACTAAAGCACGTATATCGACAGATTCGCCTAATTTGATGTTTTTCTTACCTCATTTAATATGAAAGTTTTTAAATTGTCTTGGTAATGTATAGAGTTCATGTCATGATGGCTGTATTTGACCTATTGTGCGCTCGTTTAGGCCAACTGGCTGTTGATGCACACTCAAGTAAATCTATTTAAAGAGAAAAATTTTCCTCTCCGCGTAATTGTAAACCTTGCTTTCTGGTGCATCATACGTTAACCCCAAGCTCTCAACTCCAGTTATGCCTGATTGAAAAGCAAGACATGCAGCTATCGGTCATTTTTGACCTTTTAATCGATAACAATACAGCCGGTGAGATATTAACGGAATTCATTGAGATGAAGGTCTTCATTACACTTCCAATGAAATTAAAGCTTGTCAAAATTTTTAAGCTGTATTCACATTCTGGTTTCCAGCAAAATCAAGGAACGACGTGATTTTGATGTCTTAGTTCTTTGTTTGCGTTTTGTTTGAATTCACTCTTTGTATTTTATTCAAATGGTCGTTCTCACATTGCATATGCTGTTGCCCTAATGCCTTGTTTTTTTATTTGACAATATGCTGGATGACTTTACTGCCTTACTTGAGTGCTTGCATTTTTCTGAAATATTAGTCCGCACATTTGCTACGCGGCTGCCGAAATACCTTGTTTTGTAAATGACATGGAACCACCCATGTACATGTACCAACACGCCCAACTCGCCGCATTAACCAAGGCTTAAAAAACCTGCAACTTTCTCCCTATTACAGTAGATGACCATAATGCTATTAAAATTTTAGTGGTCACAGTAGTATATAAAACGAAAAATTGCCCTCCCAGAGAGTAACTCTAAAAGGCCGTATATTCAAATTTGCCTTGAAATATTGCAATACAACAGGTGCTTCTTTATTTCGCGCAAAAAATGCCCTAATCGCCTTACGGCAGTACTTGAAACGGCGAATTTGGCGCTGCTATTTTTCGTTGATTTTAGCCAAATCCCATAACTACCTTTCTTTCTTGCGCATAGATTGTTCCAGGAGCAAGCATACCTTTAAAGGTTCGGACCGTTGAAGTCGTAGCTCTACAGGGAAGATGTAGCTGATGGAGTAAGAAATATGCATTGCAATGAAAGGCAGAGAATTTAGGCTGCGTTGAAACAACGATAACATGCTACTCTGTTCGGGAAGCGGTCTTGTTGGAAACACGCGGAAACAGAATGTTTCAGAAACTGTAGAAAAGTCACACACGACCGATCTGATTCTTGCGGCAGAGTAGGCGCTGGCACTAGTCTTCCTCTCGGGCAGAGCAGCCGTGTTCAGAACATGTGAGCGGGTGGCGTGATCAAGTGCATCGAACACCACGTGGCACACCTTACGTACCCACTCCACGCTGCCCGCCCCTTGACAGAAGGGAAACCGCGACCGCCGTTTCTCTTTTGCCACCCGTCACCGTCCACCCTCTCTCCATCTTCCCTCTTTAAGTTTCTCTCAGTCTATCCTCTTCATTTAAAGATTTCCTCGCGCCACTTTCAATCCTCTTCACCAAGGCTTTACAAGCGAATGCGAACGCCGGACACTTTCTGCGATAATGGGCCTTCTAATGCAAACGCATTAAAATGGGATATCTTAAAGATGTATGGTCATTGAACTGGGATGAGGTTATAAAAAAGCAAGCGGTAAAGTTTCGATGTAAGTGAGAAAGCCCGATATACTGCAGGTTGGCAGAAAAAAAGTTCAGTGCACGGTGACTACACATCAAGGGTGACGCAAAAAAATCAATACTGTCAGATGGTCGAGCGGCCTCCAGATCAGCCAGCAGAAGTTTCGGATCACGGCGCTGCTGCGCAGTGCAGTCGGAGGGACTTAACGTACTTAACTGTTATTTAGACTTGCACGAGACTGTCTATTTGATGCTCGTATCATGCTCATAACCTCCTAAATTGAACATGCAAGCAGAACGTGCAGCACTGTTAATTCAGCCACAGTTGTGACAACCTGCACTGCTCGCTTGGCCTAAGCAGTATTGGAAACGGTTTGGAAATGCGGCGTGTAGTCGCAGAGGAGAGTAAAAAGATTCCAAATGGCTAGAAAATCTTTATAGCAGTCTTTATTCTAGTTGCCGGTCAATGGAATTTAAAAAAAAATGATGAGATGACAAGCTCAAGACGAGATTCATTCTTTCATAAAGGTCTAAATTTGTTTCGACTGAGCGAGACGCGCCAGATTTTATGAAGTAAATTTCCTGGTGACGAACTTTTCGAGCAGCTTCGTCGACCTTTTTGTTGTTCACGACGCTAGCTTAAATTCATTATAGTCGTGTACAGTTGTTTGTGGACAGGCTGGTTGATGACGATATTGAATGTCAAGGTGGTTGGCTGATGGTTAGTATTTCGAAACGAACTTGAAAGCTTTTCTCGAGCTGCTTTCGTGTCTGTGAATATCACCTATGGTGTAGTTGTTAAGCGCAGGATATACAACCTTTGTCCGTAAAGTTTCGTCGAGACTGATTAATGTTTTCCTCTAGAAATGACTCCACCATCTCTTCGGGCTAACTTCAGCTATTTGTTAGTTTCTACGGCAGCCGCTAGACGGCACTACATCTAAAAAAATACATCGTCACTAGTCGTCTGCGCATTCTCCTGTGAGTGAATGTGGAGAGATAGACGTCCACCTCCAAAAGAGTGCAAACATAAAATTTTGTGTGAAACTTGGCAAGACAGCCACACAGACGTATGAGGTCCTTCGTGACGCTTACGAAAACGAGACATTACCGCTGGCGCGAGTTTTGGAGTGGCACAATAGGTTCGTTTCGGGGAGAACGTCGGTGGAAGACGACACAAGACAGGGGCGCCCTTCAACCTCACGGAATGAAAAAAAAACGTGGCTCGGATCAGGTAAATCGTGCGCCAACACCGCACCATTACAGTCCGCGTGCTATCAGATGCTCTCGACATTAGTAAGACAACATGCCACCAAATTTTGCGGGATAACTTGGGTAAACGAAAGCTGAATACCAGACTTTTGCTGCACTCCCTCACACAGGACCAGAGGGAAACGCGGGCATCAGAGAGCGCTGCTTTGCTCTCCGATGCAGAGAAGAATGCTGCATTCGTCGACAGCATCGTCGCTGAAGACGAAACATGGTGTTTTCAATACGATCCTCTAACAAAGAGGCAGACCGCCGAACGGCGGTCCACAAGCTCTCCGGCGCCGGGAAAGGTGTGGCGACAGAAGATCAATACAAAGACAATGCTGATAGTTTTTTTCGATGCCAGAGGTGTCATACATCACGAGCTCGTCCCACAAGGGCAGACGGTGAACCAGGAGTTTTATATCCGCGTGCTCCAACACATGCGTGATGCCCTGCGACGCCGTCGCCCTGACTTATGGGCATCTTGACAAGGGAGCCCTCTCCTCGATAGCGCAAGGCCGCACACTGCTCTCAGCGTGACAAAGTTTCTCGCCATGCACAGCATTAATGTACTTCCCTATCCACCATACTCGCCTGACCTCTCCCCATGCGATTTTTTCCTGTTCCCTCGTGTGAAGAGAGCCCCAAGGGTCGCTGGATGGGAAGCGTGGAGGCCATTGAAGACGCCACGACAAATGAGCTGACAGCCCTGCCGAAACAAGCCTTTTCCAACAGTTTCCAAGACCTCAAGAAGCGTTGTAAGCTGTGTATGGACTGCAAGGAAGACTATTTCGAAGGGGTGCTGCACAGATGATTTCAATGTTAAACGCATTTTTTTAATGAACTCTCTCTCGAAACTTTACGGACAAAGTTTGTATAACACAGCTTCTTTGATGTCGTGCAGCTATGCTGATACGGAGGACGTCGCCTGCTGAAAGCGATAGGAAAACATATAACGGATTGCTTTAATGAAGGGGACAGGAAACGGAAAAAATTGGCTCTGGTTTAGGTCTGATTAAACCTGGAGTGACGCAAGTGCTATACCTGGCCGAGTGGAACTCGCTCAGCCGAATTGGAAAATCAGTCTTTCGCCGCTCCGTTTCGCTGGGCGTTCCTTCTTCATCTTCGTCCTTGGACGTGGATTCACTCCCTCCCCTCTCCTCCTCTCCACTTCCCCCTCCCTACTCGACACGGCGCATGCGCACAGCTGTTGCAGCCCGGTTTCTCCGGCGTTCCGCGCCGCCGGCAGCAGCAGCTGCTCCGCACCACGTGATCAACCGTGGCCACATGACCACGGCGCCGCCACGGAGCTCAAGGGGTGCCACGCGGAAGGCTCGAAGAGCTGGCTAGTGTAGCTCTCTCTTCCAAAACTTGCCCGGCATGAGCATCGGAACGAAGAGACATGAGAGAGTTAGGCAAAACGCGATAAGAGAGAAAAGAAGAAAAAATAGCTGTTGTTAAACTGCTTCTGAACCTCGTCAGAGAGCGAAAGCTGTAGTGTATCGGGCAAGTAGACGTGGTTTGGTGTCTGTAACGTTAAGTGCGTCCCACACATTGGATAGGCAGCACGCTCACCTTCCCACCCTGGCAGGCGGCAGTTAAATTAATGGTTGATCGCGAAGGGTTGGTCACTGAGTGATCGCTGCGGCCTATTCTACCGCCCTCTACCGGTGAATCGAAAGGCCAAAGGTCAAGGTCAAAGGTCAACTGATGCATTATTATAGGGGACCGCATATGGTAAGGCCTATAGCCACACTTAACCTCTGGTTCACTTGAAGGTCAACCGGCAACGCACGGCGAAATCGGCTTTACCTAGCGTAGTGAAGCTTTCGCTTCAATACTGCGTGTTGTTAATTTGAGGCGACTCATTTTTAGACATCCCCACAAATTATGGGATATTTGTATGCCGTGACTCGCACGTGTACTATACAACTTATCTTAAAAGTGAGCAAATTGATTTTTTTTTCTATGCAGAGATAAAGGAGTGGCCCTCAGTCGACAGAAAACGAGCAAAAGGCGTTTATTTGAGCAGGGCACATTTTCTTTCTGCTGTTGTGCACATTCGGCGACCAAGCAGCGTCGGTTAATATTGTATTTAGTTAACGCAAATTTGTTATTGGTGTTACCTATTGTCCCTCCTTTATCCCTTCCCTTACGGCGCGGTTCAGGTGTCCAACGATATATGAGACAGATACTGCGCCATTTCCTTTCCCCAAAAACCAATTATTATTATTATTATTAGTTACCTATTGCAAAGATAAATAAATTTGGCGCTGCTCGATTTTGAAGGTACATACGTACAATGAGTATAATTTCATGTGGCGATTGTCAGAGATAAAATTGATTATTTGCCTTTTCTTTGGTGTGTCGACGTTTGGCCGGCGGCAAAAGACACCTTAATCGCCGATGAAAGGTGAACGTACAAAGCTTCGCTCCAGTCGTTCAGAACACGCGACGTCATTTACAAAAAGGCCGGGTTTCCACCGATTTCAGATGAGTGCTGGTGTAGCATATGCTCTGCCATCCGCGTCCAAAAATCTGTGGCGACGCGCGCCAAATCGGCTGGTGATGGCACCATGCGTGTCGCGTTTTTCGTATTTTGCTCGCTTATAAATACGGTTTTCGGAGCGAATTGTCTAGTTTTGATTTGAACGGGGTAGCTTATCTGTACAAACCAAGTTCAATGTTTACGCAGTAATCCTTCAAGAAAAAATTACTTGAACAGCAGGCTGCACAAGGGGAGAAAATGTTATATTGTGGTGTTCCGCTTGCCTAAACTAAGAAGTTTTGTTTTTGTTGCTTGCTGCCAGACTCTACCCATGTTTTATGTATCTTCAGGACAGCCGGAACATACTAAATGAAAACATTGTTTGCCACTGGTGCGAGGAAAAAGCAACGAAAGCTCTAACAACACCCAGCAGCGCCAGTACGTTCAAGAATTTTGCATTCCCAGAGACACCAACCACACAGCTTCAAAAAGAAATGTAGAAGCAATCAGAGGCAGGAAATACATAACATATTTTTTTTGCAGTCTGAGGGGCGTACCCTCGACGGCGGTGAAGAACGGCCGCTTGTACGACGCATGCGCTGTTTGCTCCATCCAATTGTCACGTTCCGAACGTTGTGTTTACGCACTATGAGTTCAAGCCATTCGCATGCTTCTTGGACAGGCCGAAGGGAAAAGTAATAGATGCGATACGAAAGGAAGGAGTGTTGCTAAAAGGGAAGAAATGGGCGGCTGCGTTTTTATGGAGGTAAAATATGAAGGCGCCCGAGTACTGTGCGATGTCAGTGAAAGTTAAACATCCCGAGGTGGTTGAAATTATCGCGGAGCCTTCCACTGCGGCACCACTTTCTTCCTTTCTTTTTTCATTCCCTGATTTATGCTTTCCCTTACGGCGCGATTCAGGTGTCTGCCGATAGTGAGAGTGATACTGCGCCATATCCTTTCCCCAAAAAACCAATTTGAAAACGAATTGTGCAGCAAGCACACACACAAATACTGTTTGTAGAACTGCTTTCCTCTAGAGAATCAAGAGGGGTAACAATGGTGAGTAGTGTTTAAATGCAGTGTTTGTCATGCGGATAGACTCACAAAGATTATATTGTTAAGCCCTTTATATTAAGTATTGTCTATTGACTTGCTATACACTTGTTATAGACTATTGTCATGCTATAGATATTTAATTTTCTCGTTTCAGACTCTATAGAATGTCTAAAACCAAAATTCGATTGGGTCTTTATCACGCAATTGTTTATAGATAGTTTACTCACTCTCTAGCAACGAATGTCAAGCGGGAGTTTCTACCCTTCGTCTATTCAGAGTCTATAGATGGAAATTGTCAGTGGCTTAGCTCGGCTATGCAAGGATATACATAGCGAAAGCTAAGATATAGCTTGATTAGCATTGGTTAACCTTGACTGCAAGACCAGGTTAGTCTCCTCCCGGCTGCACACGGCGACGGCGCGGCGCGCGGCTCCTCCTGTGACGTCACGTCAGATGGCGAGGAGGTGGCGCCGTGGCTGGTCACGGGGTTCGTCACGCCGTTGGTCACGTGGCGTGGTGCGACCATAGTGGAACTACGACCACCGTGAAACTGCGAGTCCGTGGCAAATGTAGCTTTCGCTACAAAAGTAATTTTGGAGTCTAATAGACTTGTGCCTATTGATGGTGTAGAGACTTTTTATTAAGAAATTTGACTGGAAGCTTTTAGACTTGTTTATGCATAATCTATAGACTAAACTCGAGTGGTAGTCCGGGTTTTGTCTATTAACACTTCCAGACATTGTCTATATACAGAGAGAGAGAGACTCTTTAATGAAGAAACAGAGAATTTAGCCGGCGTTTCAATATCGCTGGCATGCTACTCTGCGTAGGGAGTCTATATACAACACTCGAATGGAGTCATTTAAGGTTTTGTGTATTGAGAGTCTGTAGACATAATACAGATGCAGGCCAGCTGACAGTTTATAGACTTTCCTATATTCGTAATCATTAGACTGTCTATTTATGCAAGCCAATTGGAACCCAACCTTATGTCGATTGTAAGCCTCTAGAAGGAAGCATTTCGGAAGTCTGTTAAACTTTGTGTTTATAATGTCTAAACGGGACTCGATAGGAACTCTCCATCGCCGTCTGTTCGAGGTCTACAAACTAGACAGTCTCAATAGACAGCAGTTTGTGTATGTACTTGCATTTTATAAGCTTTCTGTAGATGTGAGCTCAAGCGAATATTTACAGTTCATCAAAAAATTCATTTCCTCAGTCTCTTCAACTTTCTGTTGTCGTTTCGGCGTCTATAGCCTATAGACAAAACCTGACAGGAAATTGCACTGTTTTGGCAACGTAATCATTGTCTTCGCAACCGAAACCAGACACATAGTTAACGTTTTGTTCATGCCTGCTATGATTTTAAATGCTCTGTCAAGCCTCTTCCAATCCATGTCGCTTGTAAACTACGAGAATCTACGCGGCCAGCGGTTATAGATAGCTAAAAAACGGTTTACTCCTACGTCAAGTAAAAAAAAAATGTCATCATGATAGCCAGAGTTATTAGTTTAGTCGTTCAGATGGATGACGTGTGTTAAATCTTTAAAATTTTGACACACATTCTTGAAAAATCCTTAAATCATGTATTGGAAAAGATGGGCGTGAAAATTTTGAGGCGTGCCCAACGTTTTCAAACTCTGTTTAAGTATGTCTCAAAGAAAACTATTTTGCGAGCTATTAACATCTACCATTTATGCATTTGCCGTTAGCAGTCATGTCTGAAAGTGCTGCGAAGTATTAGGAACTAGCGGGGCTCTTAAGTTTCCTTTCGTGCTATGAATTTGAAAGCTCCGTGGGTTAATGCCCATATATGCAGAATTGGTCACTCTCTACTTAATATTCATAGATCACGGCGAGTCGTCATACCCGCGCAGTGGTGCAACGGTCAAGCGATGCGCCACTGCACTGACAGGTGGCTGTTCCTCTCACAGCCACCCACCCGTACGGAGCCACCACTTCGCGCACTTTTGCGTGCGCTCCCAGACACCCTTAGAGCGTGTGGGGGCAGTAATCTCGGTCTCAAAGGAGATGCCCTCGACTCAGCGTGGCAAGCTCAGCCGGAGACCAGCTACCAAGTGACAAGAGGGTTGGTCGTTTGGTGCCCAGCTTTCGCCGGTCGTAAGCCAGGGAATGGGTCGGAGCCAAAGGCTCAGAAAACAAAACAAAGTTTATACAGCAGAGAGGCGATACAGAGAGTATTTCACAATCACTCGTACGGGCACAAACAGAATGATTTACAACTACAGTGCAACTCGTGCAAAGTAAAAATAGAGGGAGATAACAATTTAACAAAATCTTTGCACCGAAAGTGCTCTAACACAGAGAGACAATCAAACAAAACACAATTTGTTCACCGGGCGCTGCGACAGTCCGACGACCTGACGAGCTTGACGGGGCCGGTCCGCAGGTTGGCGCACGTTGTGTCGCTGGTCCGGGCTGGGCGAGTGGTGTTCTCCCGGGAGTCGAGCGGGCGCGCTTCTCGGAAGCTTAAACGGCGGCTCGGCCTAACAGACAGCGGTTGGAGCCCCTCATTTATAGGCGCAGTCCGCGTCTGTTTGTTCTTCGCTCCAAGTCAGGCGCGCACATACACGCAGCTTCAAATGCACAAACTCCTTCTCCTTCTCGCGCCGGGCGCGCGACCTTATTGGAGGAGCGCGGAAACCGCCTTCCAGAAATATCTAGGCCCTGGGTTCGAATCCGACCGCGGCGGACGTGTTTTTATGGAAGAAAAACGCTAAGGCGCCCGTGTGCTGTGCGATCTCAGCGCACGTTAAAGATCCCCAGGTGGTCGAAATTATTCCGGAGCCTTCCACTACGGCACCTCTTTCTTCCTTTCTTCTTTCACTCCGTCCCTTATTCCTTCCTTTACGGCGCGGTTCAGGTGTCCAACGATATATGAGCCAGATACTGCGGCATTTCCTTTCCCCAAAAACCAATTATTATTATTCTTATTAAAAATCGAGGTCATTCTCGCCCCGCGGAATCATCGACGCAAGAGCGAAGGGGTGAGGGTATCACTTTAGTGCCGTCAAGGTCATGCCCTCTCCGTCAACTGTGAGTAGAAACTTCTTAGACATTCTAGAGAAATCGACGCCGCGCGTGGCTATGTTTACTTTGGCGCTGCGCCGGCGAGCTGAGTGGAAAGGGCAGCCGCACACGCAAGTTACGCGCTCTCCGGGGATCCTTCCCCGCTGTTTTTTTTTCACGTTTTATTTTACAGTGCGCGGGCGCGATTGCTCACGCGCAGCGCCTTTTTTTTCGAAGATGTGCCGAATTTTGTGACATACGGCTGGTGCGACCCATGTTCCTCTTTGCGAGCAACTTCTCGCACGGCAGGCGCGACTCTCCTTCGAACTTACCCGAGCTTACCACCGAGTTACCACTGAGTTACCGGCGGGGACAAGAACTGTGGACACTTCCTGTATGCACTCCCCGTGGACGCTGCGCATAAGCAAAGTAATGCTTTCGCATTAACAGATTCTCTATTTTTAGTTTCGCCCTTTATGACTGATGCTTCCAAGCTGATGAACTTCTGATGCCGCCCATGAATGTTTTTAAACGAAAGGGAAAAGTAAGTTCAACTATACAATACTCGTCAATGCGGCAGATGCGGCGCATATGGGGGAAGTAGTCAAAATTCTATTTTGTTTTGCCGATTTCTTTGCCGATTATATTTCCAAAGAAATCCAACTTAATTTCCAACCAGTACCTCTACAGGTTGATATTTTATTTATCTCGTCTCCTAAGCCCTCCTCTCCTCTCCCATTCATCTGGTCTAAACGATTGTGACCGATGCGGGGGGTACGCAATAAATTTCAACAAAAAGAGCTCAGGAACAGGTACAAGAAAGATTAAGACGGGACAAGCGCTGACTAGCAGCTTATTGAAAAGGAACACGTAACATATGCTCTCTTTGCAGCCAAGACCGCGCATGATCTGTACCAACAACGCTGATAAGCTGACAACTTCAGTCATGGTGATCAAGATACAACAGTTTACAGTCATGAATGAGGTCGGATGGGGTGCTTACGCATGTGTCACGGTTTTTGTGGATATGGAATGCTTCACTTCGAGGGAAACAAGCAAAAGATAAATTCTACATTAGCCCCTCATGTGGCCCCTTCTATGGAGCTTTGAATGTGCATTTTACAGGACAGCCATTTTCAACAGCGCCTTTGAATCAATGTTGACACGTCACACAATTATTCGCAGTATTCTTTCCTAATGTAAAATGGAGACCATACAGAGATCAGCCTTGGCAGTAGGTACCTAATGGTGAGGGAGAGCGCTCTGCATATTACGGGTGTCTATTATTATGCTTTGTAGAAACTGGTTTTTTGTATTTACTTGAACGATAAAGCTTGCCTTTCTAGAATGCAGAAGCCAAGGTATTCATTGTGTTACAAAGCGCTCTCGTAGGCCATAAGAGTAGAATTTAATTTTTAATTACGCGTATAATATTTTGCTTTGGTCTGTACAGATCGTCTACATGTCCACGATGGGGGACAATAGACAACGGGCCACATATTTTTCCGATTGGACTAGCCGGAGAGTTATTTGAAATCTTTATTGGCATAACGTGCGGCCTTTCTTTCCGTCCATGCACACGATATGCACACCCTGTATACCTTTGAAATGAACTAAATTTCTTACTGTTTTGATCGTAATATGATTTGTGACTGCTTTGCGGGGAATTTTTCGAAGGTAAATGCGGTGAATTTTTCAAAGGCCATGCAGCGCCCATAGACTGTTTTTTGAATAAATTTTTTGAGAGGCATGAAGGAAACTTCGTCTGAATACATTGCAAGGTTGAGTATTATATTAATTTTTGAAAGGGATCTGATTTAGCCGCCAGCGCTGTGGCTGTCGTTGCGCAGATCCCTAGTTAAGGAGGTGCAGGTGGTAGACTGCTGTCGCGTCTACAGGGTGGTCACTTCCACCTCCAAGGCTGCACAGCGAGAACGCCGAAGTTTTCGTCTAACTTGAAGCATAAACAGCAAAGACGTGGAAGTGTAAGCAACTTGGAAACTTGGAGGCTGTAAGCAACGACCAGTGCACAGAAAAATGCTTCGGGAAATCAGGCGCTCTAAATGAATCAATATAGCTAGAGGAGGACGTATTTCTGAGATATAAACATCATTACCTGAAGAACTCTCATGAAGGTCTTCTAGTGATCTTTATTTCGGGCGGGACACATTTTTCAACGCGTCGTCATAAATGACAATACTTCGAGCCTTTTACTGCAAGCCGAAAGCGTGACTCAGTCTGTTCAAGTGCCCTGTGCCTCTTAGGAAGCTCAGATCATGTCATATACAGTATGCGAGGTCACGTCCCAAAGAAGCGGCGTGCGCTTTCGAATGTCCGGGGAGTAGTTCGTTTTCTACCCATGTTCCTCGTCGTCAAATAAAGTGCACTTGCCTTGCATGCGACCTCACGTCGTGTAGTACACTCTCGACGAGTTCGGATGAGGCAAGTTCTTGTAGATTTTTGTTTTCTCGCAAAAGTTGTGTAGTATAAAAAATCAGACGATTGCGTTTCCTCCTTTATTTCTCGGGCAAATAAAACAAATGCTCCTAATGTTTCCGCCAAGCGTCAAATAAATTCGACAACTTCAATCTCGCGTGTATTGTCTGGCGTTTGGCGTACAAGTGTTTTATTTACACAGATATATTATAGACACCCTTTAAGCACAATACTCACAAAGACAAAATTTGATGCATGTCACACGTTTTTCTTAAAACCTAGTTGATGACCTTCAGTGCTTTAATATAAGACACAGAGAGAGAGCTTATTGACTGGAAAGGCAGAGAGGTTGGACAGAAAAATAAATATCTGGCCTACTACTCTCAAAATTTCATCAACATGACCGCAGACGACAACATGACAAAGTTACCTTGAGATTCTTTAAATTTGAGCAAAATAGTTTACGCAGGATGTAAGTCTCAGGAAGTGAATCAGAAGGTGCCCCGATGGTACCTTGTTAAAGAATTTTACCATAAAATTTGGTGCCTAACGTGACCGCTGACTGTGGCTGCCAGCTGTGGTAAACAGTGGCAGTAGACGTTACATGTTATGCCAGAACTCAATTATGTACCAAAGTTTATTTATTTATTTATTTATTTCAGAATACTCAGGCCACTGCATGGCCCAAGCAGTGGCTCTTAATGTGACTAAAGTGGTCGGTGTCATGACAATGACTATACCTTCGAACTTCGAAAAGCCTGAATTTTAGAGATTTTGTTTTGCCTATAGGAAGTTAACATTGGGACGTAGGCCATAGCTCAGGAATCTAAAGCCGAAGTAAAGATCAAGTCCGTACACGTCCGGTGAGTTCTTATCCGTAAATGGAAACTGCGTTCGGCTCACTCGCAGGTTGCCTGTCTGGTTGTGATGCGTTTCTACGCTGCCATTACGAGTGTCGCTTAGTACCTGAAATTAGATTCGGTGACAGATCTTGCGATGCACGGTGATGACGGTGCCTCAAGCCACTGTAAAGTCATCATATTCTTCAATATCATCAGCCTCACTATGTATGCTGTAAGGCAAATTCATTCCCATACCCTGCTTATTCACCCTGTCCTCAGGCGTTAGCTGTATATTCGTAACGGAAATGATGGCCAAGTACGGCATTAGTCAAATTCTGTTCTTGGAGGCATGGCGTGTGCTCTATTAAAACCACAGTTCTCTTATAGGTGTAGCGTAAGATCTACCTCAACGCCATCGATGCATCACTCAGGCTAGGTTCAGGTATATTCTGCAATTGCTCTGTTGCGTTGCATTGTTGGAAAACGTGCTAAAAGATCGCAGTATGAAATCCCAGCCGCACGGCTACGGGGAGACCAAGTGCCAAATTACATAGCCATAGATGCGATCCGATGGCAGTGCGACAGAATGGATCGCTAACACTTCGCCGCTTAGGTTACGCTTTTTCTATATCGCTTTCAAATCGGTTACTGCTCCTGCTTGCTTCATCTGCTTCCTTTCTGCTCTTTGTTTTTTGAAGCGATGTTTATTGCCTCACGGCATAAAAACTATTAACCCAGCTGTGCGAATTTGTTGCCCTCGTATCTGCAAAGGGTCCCGCTAGGCTCCTCGAAGGAACGGCAGCCAAAACACGTTGTGGGAATCACGTGACTATCTACCCTCACCCCATTGTGGTATGCAATAGCTTCTATGGCACTGCCGAAGCTGTAAAAGCTCACTTCACAACCGCAGAAAAAAAATTGATGACGGCCTAGCCCTGCTAGTCCAAGATATACGTAGCGTAAGCGCGGCGACATCTCGTTCGGAAGAGTTAATATATAAAAGGCGTGCATTCAATCTTCATCATCATCATCATCATCATCATCAACCTGACCACACCCACTGCAGGGCTAAGGCCTGTTCTGTGTCTCTCCAATTAACCCTGTCCTTTGCCAGCTGCGCCCACCCTATGCCGCCTGCAAACTTCCTCATCTCATCCGCCCACGTAACCTTCTGCCGGCCCCTGCTACGCTTGCCTTCTCTTGGAATCCACTCCCTGGGTATCTTGCCTTCGCATTATATGCCCTGCCCAAGCCCATTCCTTCCTCTTGATTTCGACTAGGATGTCATTAACTCGCGTTTGTTCCCTCACCCACTCGGCCCGCTTCCGGTCTTTTAACGTTACGTCTATCAGTTTCCTTTCCATGGCTAGCTGTGCTGTCCTTAACTTAAGCTTCCCCTTTTTCGTTAGCCTACACGCTTGTGCCCCGTATCTGAGTACCGGTAGGATACAGCGGTAGTACACTTTTTTTTCTTGGGGGATATTGGTAACCTGCTATTCACGATCTGAGAGGGCCTGCCATATGCGCTCTACTCCATTTGGCTACTTCGACTATCTTATCCATATTGCTAAAGACATTGCCCTCCCTGTCTCTTAACGCATACATCTGGTTTTTCCCTATGCCTAGTTTTCTCTTCACTGCTTTTTGGGTACCTCCGTTCTTTAGAGTATTCTCGACTCTCTCCATAAAAAACTTCCTTATTTCGGATACCTAGCGCTTATTTATTCTCGCGCCTTTGTTGACGGCTAAACATCGAGCCGCCGTGGCGGAGTGGTAGCGCCTCCGCCTCAAACGCCAAAAGCCCTAGTTCAATTCCCAGCTTCGACACAGGGCTTCTTTTATTCACCTTTGTGACGTCACTGCTCCTCGCGCATGCACAGCACGGCTCTCCAGGATGCACGCGAAACTAGTCAACCTCGGCCAGTGTAGCTTACGCTACAATAAGTTAAACAGTGAACACTCTAATATTACTGCTATAGAAGGACGTGCATGCGTTTTGTTCTTCTCCGCTCAGACTCGAACCCGACCGCGGCGGCTGCGTTTTTATGGAGACAAAACGCTATGGCGCCCGTGTGCTCTGCGATGTCAGTGCACGTTAAAGATCCCCAGGTGGTCGAAACTATTCCGGAGCCCTCCACTACGGCACCTTTTTCTTCTTTCACTCCCCCCTTTTTTCCTTCCCTTACGGCGCGGTTCAGGTGTCCAACGATAGACGAGACAGATGCTGCGCCATTTCCTTTCCCCAAAAACCAGTCATATTATTATCCCCGCTCAGACTTAGGCTGCCGAAACTGAATTGCTTAGTGCGATTTCCTCTTACTCTAAGCTAACGGGCTCGGATAAGCGGGGCTCAGCAAACGCCCGGCACTGATCTCACCGCGGACATAATTTGCATATATCGCTATGGGGTTCAATGCGCTGCGCAACGATTAACCTTAATTTCTTTCCCGATGCATGGTAGGACACTTGCGGTTTACTTTACCATAGCCACAAGTGGTTTATGAGGGACGCCGTAGGAAAGGGCTCGGAATTACTTTGGGCCTCATGGTGTTTTTATTTAACGCGCGCGGACATCGCACAGTAGACGGGCGCGTTTTCCATTCACCTCGGTCAAAACACGGTCGCTGCGACGGCGATTCTAACTCACCAAGCTCTCCTCAGCAGCCAAGCGCCATAGCCAAAGAAGTAACACAGTGGTTAACCGTTAAGAGGGTGCACCAGTCATCATCGTCAGCAGCAGCCTAAATATGCCCACTGCCGCGCAAAGGCCTGTCCCATTTCCCTTAAACTCATCCTGGATTGCTGAAGAATATTTTATATTTCATTTTACCAGCCAAAGAAGGCGCATACAGAAGAGAGAACCACAGAGGACAAGGGCTTGACTAACCATTGAAACTTTTTATTAAAAACAGACCACTCAGTAATGTACCCACACATGCGCCAAGCCAGGACGGGTAACTAGATAACATCATTAAAAAAATCAAACTCCTTAGATGAGATAGCAAGAGATGAGGAACTGATACACGCATCGCCATGTTTCGGTATTTAGAAGGCCTCATAATTTTCACGTGCCTTACTTGTTTTGTCGTGACCAAGGATGGAAACTTGAGGAAAACGTGGGCACATTTCATGGGACATCTGCTGCACTGCCATGCAAGATTGCCGTCGTCACCGGCGCCAACCTTAGTTCGGTGCTTCATGCTCATTCATGCAGTCACCCGTTTGTCCTATGTAGAATTGATTGCACGTGACTGCAATAAATTCTACAAATTTATAGATTGCCGCTGTTTTACATTTTACAAAGATATTTTTATGTTTAGTAGTGCAGTGTAGTTTATTTTCTTTGGTGTAGTCCTAGCGCACAGACTCGAAAGTTTAGATGAGGTTTGTGGCTTGTGCCAGCTTGGCTCTGGATTGTGCTTGTGCCAGCTGCGGCAACCACTCCTTTAAATTTGCTAATCTCATTCCCCTATCAGACTTTCCGTCGCCGCTACTACGCCTTTCTTCGCAACGACATCTGCTCCGTTACCCATAACAACCATCGGTTGTCTTCCCTTCCCATTACATGCCCTTCAAATCCCCTTTTAGTTTACGTGATCTCAACCAGGATGCCATTATTTGCGAGTGTTTCAAGACCCGCTCTGCAGCCATGTTGTCTCCTAACGTCACAACTGTCGTTTTAATTTTCATAGCTCGCTGCATGGTCCTCAATTTAAGCGCTTTATCCTCTTATCTTTATCTCCACGTTTTCTCCTATACATGACTACCAGTAAGATACAGCGGTTATCTCCTATACACTTTCCCATTTCGGCACAGTAGTAAGTCCCTATTTGTGACGTGACAGCCCCTATCAAGTACACCTCCCCCCTCCTTCATTCTTATTCATCTAGTAATTTTACTCCCCTAGTCCGGGTCAGTGGATATTGTCCTAAGTACATGGTGTCCATGACAACTTGCAATCTTTCACTCTCTGTCGTGAACAGTAGTGCCCGTCCTCAACTATTAAAATTGTTTCTATTTAATCGTATTATAATCACCCCTACCTATTTGCTTTGACTGCGTTGGCTCTCGATCATGGTTTGCAATTGGTCGCCTGTGTTACATATCAAGGCAGTGTAATCAGAGAATCGGAGGTTCGCATCTTGCAGAAGGCCACTACTGCAATTAGGGAATGGTCTATTTTCGCGCAGTGATGTTCTTTTTATCTCTTGAAATGTACTGGGTAGTTTTTGAATATAAAGAACAGTTTCCATGAATGACACATTCATACATAATTTGAAAGTTCGAGCAAACGCAAAATGAGCCGTCAGCTTGCCGACTCTTATTTAACGACGCAGTGCCTAGACAGGCTCATACAGGGAGTGGGTTACAGGGGTGTTCATGTGTGCATAACTTCGTACAGGATTCCAGCACGTAAGTGCATTACTCAACAAAAACCTATCAATCCACCCACGTTTGGAAAAAATAAACTTTCAAGTTGCGGAACAGAATGAGGTAAAGAATGCAATTTAGTCATAAAGCGAGACACAGAATCGCTGTCAACAACACCCATGGAAAAGAATTCCAAATCACGACAGACAACGGAAAAAGAGAACTGAAATGTATTGCGACGTGTGACGTACGGCAATAAGTGCTTAGCATGATTTCTTTGTTTAGTGTGATGGTTTGGCGGCTGTAGGCACTGATCTTTGTTGATAATAACAGATTCATGATAAAGTGTGAACGGGAACTTCACGGCGGCAGCGTGACGTCTAGCAAGTGTGGGCATGCCTTCCTGTGTTGCCTGAAGTGCCTGAAGTGTCCAGACACTATATTACGAAGTGTACTTTGAGTAGATACATCGTAGTGTTCTATTTTGCACCCGCAGGTATGCTGGGTGCGAGATATCTGCTGCTCTGTAAGTTTACCATCAGAACTGATAAAGTAATCAGTGGCTTTATGAAGCTGATGCACAAGCGAGTTCTCTGTGGACCAGCACGTACTGTACGTAGGCGAAGCGGATAACAAGACCAAGAACAAACGTACCTGGGGCAGTCGGAGGCAAGCAGGGTGCTTATAAGCGTTTGCTTGAAATTTCAGATTATGTATAAAGATGCCCTTCACGGAAACCGCTATTTATGTTGCACAATCACGCGGTATAACTGATCGCACATAAGCAGACTCCAATGTGTGAAAATAAACGACTCCCCAATGGCAGTCGCGGTGTACAACTGCACTTTATAAGTACTGTACGAAGTTCCGACGGGGGTTAAAACACTCTAGAAATGATTTTGTGAGGCCTATTTATATCTTAATTGCAGCCTTCATGAAAGAAAACCGCTTATTCCGACAACATGTAGAACCAGATAGTGTTTGTTTCTGGCACAAACAATCTGGCGATTTCATGTTTTAATACCTTTGCCGCTTGCTCTTTACTTGAATGCAGTGGAGAAGAGTCTAATATTTCTGCAGAATATTTCAGGCGCTGTGCCAATCTTACAAGCTGAACATATGCGTAAAATTTATAAGTGCGTGATCAAGGCTGTTCTCAAGATTTTACGTGAGACAGGCCTAGATACGCGTCTGTATACGCGTGTACAGACGCACTGCACTGCACGCCAGATGCACTGCACTAACATATCGTGAGTTTAGTGAATAGCCTGCAAGATTTTCACTGCAGATCATACATGTGCACGGAGATGTAGGTGTTTGTTATAGCTCCTCTCTGCAGTTGTGCGCATCATTGTCAAAGCGGAAGCTGCCTGGTCATACGTGGTTCTGCTATATAGTGTGCTTGATGGAGGCCCATCTCTGAAGCATGTGTAAGTGGTGTCCTTCAGA
This sequence comes from Amblyomma americanum, assembly GCA_030143305.2. Classification (NCBI taxonomy): domain Eukaryota; kingdom Metazoa; phylum Arthropoda; class Arachnida; order Ixodida; family Ixodidae; genus Amblyomma; species Amblyomma americanum. The sequence goes on along the minus strand of JARKHS020036089.1, from coordinate 57,256 downwards.
GTGTGTCATAGACTATGTGTGCTACTCGTCCAGTATACTTGAGACTGTCCCATATAATAGGGACTCTAAATAACATTATGAAGGAAAGTGGTGTGAAGAAGACGAAGAGGTTGGCGATAAGAATGACAGGGATTAACCGGACTAAAGAAGATGAAGAAGAAGCATTCGGTGAGGTGGAGAGAGACGATTGGTGGAGAAGAGAAGAAGGAGAAGACAACGACAAGGCTTACGTGGACTAACGCCATGGATGGATGGATGGATGGAAAAACTTTATTTTCGTCAGAGAGCATGTGTGGACGATTCCGTGTCAGATGGCCATCAACCCATGGCTGACGGCGACCTGGGTGGCCCACTCCACGGCCCTGGTCTGGACGACCGGGTCTGAGCTGGCCAACACGGCCTCCCACTGCTCGAGGGAAGGATCACGCATAATGTCCGCCGGTGGCGGTGCTATGCTACAGCTCCATAATATGTGGTCATAGGTTGCCAATTCGTGACACCATTTGCACTCCGGCTGAATGTCCGGGTAGATTTTGCTCAATACGTATGGGTTGAAGAAACATCTAGTCTGCAATCGTCGCCAGACGCATTCCTGCGCCTTCACCAATTGCTTGTCCGGGGGTGGGTAAATCCTCCGCTCAAGTCTGAAATGATTAGTAATGTCATGAAAGGATACCAGCCCATCACTCGTGGACCTTCCCGGGACGTCCAGCTCACCTACTCGGCTGACGAAACCTCGAGCATTCATGTGAGCCGTCTCGTTCCCAGGGTTCCCAGAGTGTGCAGGTACCCAGACTATTTCCGTCTCCGTAATCCCTCGCTCCGTGGCCCGATTCAGCAACCGCGCCGCTGTTACAGATATTCTGCCCCTCGCCAAATTTCGGATGGCTGTTTTTGAATCGCTGAAGATCAGGTCAGCATTACTACTAGTCATAGCTAGTGCTATCGCCGCTTCCTCAGCAGTTTCTGGGGAGCGGGTTTTAACTGATCCAGAGGCGATCAAGCGTCCTCGCCCGTCCACCACCGCAATTGCGAATGCATCCTTGTCCTTATACTCGGCGACATCTACATAGACTGCCCCGTTGTACTTCCCGTACTTAGCATGTAAAGCTTTGGCTCTTGCCTTCCTGCGGTCCTCATGATGTATTGGATGCATGTTCTTGGGCAAAGGTTTTATGTACAAGCCCTTGTGCATTTCCCGCCTCATCTGAATTTTCGTGTCACCGGCTGGAACGTCAACTCCAATGCCGATCCTTTCCAATATGTCCCTTCCTGCTTTTGTTTTTGAAAGCCTACCGAGCTGCATCACCAAGTGCGCCTCCCGTAGTTCTTCTAGGGTGTTGTGCACCCCTAATCCCAGCAGCCTTTCGGTAGACGCATTTTGAGGCAACCCAAGGGCCGCTTTATACGCCTGCCTAATCATAGCCTCCACCTTTCCTTTTTCCGCCGCGTCCAACTTCAAATAAGGCGTCGCATACACTATTCTACTGAGCACAAATGCCTGCACTAGCTTACACAAGTCTTTTTCCTTAACACCTCTCTTACGATTGCCGATTCTCCAGATTAGCCGCACGGTAGCATTGACCGTATTTTTAAGCCTTTGCAAGGACTCGCTATTCTTCCTGTTAGTCTGCAGATACATACCCAGGATCCTGATCGTTTGGACCTCAGCGACCGGTACTCCCCCCACTTTCACCTCTAAAGGTGGTGGCGACGTATAGTGCCTCGCATGTATCCCTCTTGGTTTATCCCTCAGAACAAAAAGCTCGGACTTGGGCTGAGAGCACGAGAGTCTTGCTTCCCCTGCTAGCTCCTCCACAATATCCACCGCCTGTTGTAGAGTTTCTTCCAACTGTGCGTCACTGCCTCTTGTTAGCCATAGAGTAATGTCATCCGCATAAAATGTATGTTTAAGTCCCGATATCCCTTGCAGCCTGGGTGGTATCTTGATCAAGGCGAGATTAAATAGGAAGGGCGATAATACCGACCCTTGCGGTGTCCCCCTGCCCCCCAATGGGAAGAGATCCGATTTCATTTCTCCGACTACAATCTCCGCAGTCCTACCCTCCAGAAACGATCTGATGTACCGGAAGGTTCTACCCCCCGGTCCTATGTCTGATAGGTTCCTCAATATTGCCTCATGGGTAACATTGTCAAAGGCCTTAGTGAGGTCGAGCCCCAAGATAGCCTTGGTGCCCGTGCCGTACCCAGGATCAACCACGTCTTTTTTGAGCTGTAACATGACGTCCTGCGTCGATAAATTAGCCCAGAAGCCAATCATTGTTTTAGGTATCAACTCATTGTCCTCTACATAACCCTGAAGCCTGTTCAAGACCACATGCTCCATCAATTTGGCCAAGCACGACGTTAGCGAGATGGGACGCAGATTCTCAATGCAGAGCTTCTTCCCTGGTTTAGGAATAAATGTAATCCTAGCATGTTTCCACTCTGGCGGAATCCCCGGCCGCCCAATATTTATTCATCAAATTCGTGAGTGCCCCCACTGACTTGAAATCCAGATTCCGCAGCATTTTATTAGTAACCCCGTCCGGACCCGCTGCTGACGTGGTACGAAGCTGGCCCATTGCAAACTCCACTTCCGCCACCGTAAAGTCTGCATCCAATTCAAGGTTTTCCTTTCCCGAGTAATCCGGCAAGCAACCGCCCGCCTCTCTGTTTATGTAACGACTTCGGAGTTCATGTATGAATTCCCCAATCGTGCCTTGATACCGATGCACTAGCCTAGCCATTTGCCCCTTTTGCGCAGATTTGGTTGCGGCCGGGTCTAAAAGGTGCCTCAACAACTGCCATGTTTTTTTTCATCTGAATTGCCCATTCATCCGGTCACAAATCTGCCCCCACTGTTGACACTGCAACTCCAATGTGTAGGCTTCGATTTGTCGTTCTAGCTTGGCCATTTTCCTACGGAGGACACCATTATGCCTTTGTTTCCTCCACCTCCGAAGGAGACTCGCATGTGCTTCCCACATGTGTAACAATCTAGAGTCAGCCGTAAAGCCCTCCCCCTCCGTCGGAACCTCTTCTGTGGTACTCTTCACGGCCTGCTTGAGCGTCTCAATCCAGGCTCCTAAGTCCTCGATTTCCCCGTTCACTATGTCATTCCTGTATTGCCGAAATCGGTCCCAGTCCGTCACTCGAGTTCCTTTCACCGTGTCTTTGTGCTTAGCAGCACTAAATATCGTGGAAAGGATATAGTGATCACTTCCCAGTGGCTGTCCCGTGTTTACCCACTGTGCATCCCTGATACCAGTCACAAATGTGAGGTCTGGAGAGGTGTCTATGCTTACGCTGTTGCCTATCCTGGTATGATCTAGCGGGTTGTTTAAGATCGTCCATCGATGGTCCCGGGCAACCTGCCAAAGCTTATTTCCCTTCGGGCTGGCTCGGATGTAGCCCCACTCCGGATGAGGCGCATTGAAATCTCCCACCACGATGAGTTGAGACCTAGCCGCTAGCCGTTGCGTCTTTATCAGAAGGTCTGGCAGGCCCACCCCCTTATCTTTTGGAGAAGAGTATACATTAAGAACAAATAGACTCTTATCGTCCTTTCTTTTGGGCAAAATCTCCAGCAGGACGTAGTCCTCCCTGCTGCTATCTATGGTATGCTGAATCACTGTGGTGTTGCGATGGACTAACACGGCCGTGAAGACGCTCAATACGCCCCCTCGATCAATCTCTGGTGGTGTAAATGTCTTAAATCCTGGTAATTTCACCGAGCCGCTAGCCTCCTGCAAAGCTATAATGTCCGGCTTACTATCCAGATTTTGTATGTGCAACTGCAGGTTCCCCCGCTTGCGACGGAAGCCCCTGCAGTTCCACTGCCAAACCTCAATTTGCTGGCGAGGGGCCATGGTGAAGCCCTAGGTTCACTAACATCGGTTCTTGGCCGACTACGGGAGGCAATCTAACCTCTAGCATAGCATTTAGCTGTTTAAACATGTCCATTACCTGGGTCTGGAAACCCCGCATGTCATTGGTGAAGGCGTCAAGACGGTCCTCAATGTTGCCTAGTCTAGCTTCTATCCTGTCGACCCGGCGATCCAGCCTATCCTGTCTTTCTTCCAGTTTTCCTACTCTCTCCGCAAGAGTAAGCATGTCTCTCTTAAGACAAGTGACTGTAAATACTGGCTGCGGCGGCGTGTCCGCCGCCGAAGTTTCTGCTACTCTCTTTGTACGAGCTCCCTCATCTGCCGGAGGTGGCCTTTTGACCGTCCCCCGATTCTCCACTTTCTCCACTTCCATAGCTGTGTTATCGTCCACTCGAGAAGCGTTCGCCTGCGCCGCTTGCTGTGGGGCTTGGGCCAACGGCGTCTGTACCCTGTCTACTCTGCCGGTTTTAAGCGCGCGTTCCATCTCTGCTATCCTAGCTTCCATCTTTTTGATAGTTTCGGCTTGCTGCAGCACCTGCCTTTGTAGCTCCTTCTCTCGAGCAGTCTCATTTTGGGAGCCCGCGTTGGGCCAGCTCACCTTTTTCCTCGTGGCACTTGGGCTTCTTCCATGACCGGAACCTTGCCCTCCTCCTTTGCCAGGCTCGGGTCCGGGCAGTGGCGGGAAGGAAGCTGACCGGTCCCTGCTCTTGCTATCGCCTCTCGCACCGCTAGATGACCGCTTCCTGGGCCTCGAACGCCGCTCCTCCTTGCCCGTTTGGCTCTTGTCCTCGTTGCTCTGCTGCAGACCCATCGGCTGCTGACGGGCTAGGCAAAACTTGCAGTTCCGACTTCCCGTGCTGTGCGCCCCATGACACACGATGCAGTCCGGCGTGCAGGTCAGCGACTCTCCCTCCGGTGGTGCAGGATGTTCTTTCCCGCAGCGGCGACACAAATTAGTCTTCGGACGATAGCAAACGTCCGCCCGATGTCCCACTCGTCTGCAGTTATAGCAGGTCTCGACTAACTCTCTATATGGGATCACAGCGTACAGACAGTTCCAATAGATGACTTGCCGGGGAACGCGCTTCCCCCCGAACGTGATCTGAATCGCCTTTGACTTGCCCAAAGGTCTGGCATCCAAAATTTCTATGTCTTCATTCCTCTTCAAGAATCCTGCGCGAATTTCTGCCAGTGGGCATCCGTTGTACGCATTGTAAATTACTCCGCGCACAGAATTCTCCAGCGCCGCCACGTATGCCGAAACCGCAAGGTGACGACCGCCCAGCTTGAGCGTCTTGACATTCGCATATGCCCCACTACGATTCATACACGGCGTGCTCACCGTCATCGTGTTGTTTCTCTCATTGACCCGCACCAGGTCTTCTTCCACCGCAGTCGCGTTCGTCAGCTTCGCTGCCGCTCTCAGGGCACATCCGAGCTCCCTCGGCGTCACTATGCTCAAGTCCCAATTCTTGGGCCGGCACACAACCTTGAAATCCTTGGCTGGCATCTGAAGAAACGGTCCCCGTTTCTTCCACACCGGCGCTTTCCCCCGCTTGACTTGGGCTGCTCCGTGCGTGTGGCGCCCGTCGCTGCCCGCCTGTTTCTCGGTAGGCCTACTCTCGGTGTGGTCCCCGTACACAGTCTTCTTGAAGCGATCTTGCGCCTTCAAAACCCAGGCCCATTCTCCCGCCTCGAATTCTTCGGGCGTTATAGATTCTCCCTCAACGGAGTACTCCATCATCTTTAGCCTCGCAAAGGCCCACTACCACAAGGCACGGCCCTGGAGCCCGGCGCCGTAGGCGTCGGCTCGGCCTACAGAGTAGGCCTAATTTTGCCGCACCGTGGTCGAGTACAAATCGTGAAGAAAACCCCTAAAAGGGGGAACACTTGCCAAAATATGGTGTCCACAGGTACAGGGCAACTTCCTGCAGACGATTCCACAAAAAGCAAGACCAAGGCACAGCGCGTTCCACCGAAAAACGGTCTCAAGGCGGGAGCTCATGCGGAACACGTCCGCTCAGCGTCCGCTCAGCGTCCAATCCCGACTAACGCCAAGGCTATAAAAGGGCGAGAGAGCGCGATGCACGGGGGGAGGGGGGGGGGTAAGAACAGAGAAGCGGAGGCTCCGGCAGGTCAAGGACGCTTCTGCTGGAAGAGAGCGACGCCGGCTCCTGCTCCGGTGAGCTCGCGTTCTACGGCCTCGCATCGTGGACTTCCTGCCATTCCTGAGCCCGTTCCTGGGAGTCAGCTGAGGACGCTACCACCTGGTACGGCCAGGGGTGTCTCAAGTGCTGTTGCCACCCATTCGGGTGGCGCCCCCAACGCCAACGACACCGGCATCACCTCCACGGGCGCTTGGACCGGGAGCTTGTACGACGCAGCCAACGACGCCGCCAGCGACGCCAGCCCAAGCACGTCGAACGCCACCTCGACGCCGGCTACTCGATCCATAGAACGCCGCAGCCGCACCGAACCAACCATGAGCACGAACGCCAACCACTAACAGTATAACGCTAGTAGGAGACGCTGGCATCAATGTTCCCGGGTCGTGTGTATTGATAGTCTTTGTGTTTTGTGTTACTTTAGTTAGTTTTGTGTGCTAGTGTGTGTGTCACGTAGGGTGTATTACATATGCGTCTGTGTGGGTACACCTGTCGCCTAGTCTATTCTTTCGGTCCGAGTGTTCTCCGGGGAGATCCATGACAGGGACCAATGCCAGCCGGAATGTGCGTTGAAATCGTTGTCCTGGTCACCAATTGCAATTTATTGGGTTAGATCATCCTCATCCTTCATGTGCACTCTACGTCTCCTTTTTCCCCCGTGGAGTAGCAGGCCAGGGTCACGTTACCGACGGCTAAACTCTTCATCTTTCTCATTAAAGTTTACTTTTTGCTTTTTCAAAGCACCAAGAAAGGAAGCGAACCCTGGGAATCATTTGTTACTTGTTATTTATCTGCGTGAGCTTTTATACAAGGCCAAATACCGTTTTTGTACAGAATGCCTGAAAATAGATTCTTAAGATTTTGTAGAGAACCTGTTTCCCCCTTCCATTTGGACGCGGGCCACCTTCATCGTCGGGCGTCATGACAGCACCGGCTGGGCAAGGAGGGAAGTCTCCCTCATGGGGGAAGCGCAAACAGAGACGGGAGCGCCACCTCGAAGGCTAAGAGGAACTCCGCGGAGCCGTTAATAGTCTCTTCGGGATCCTGCCAGCGTCACGAGCGGTTGCAGCCGCACGCTCTCGTCACCTTCCGCGGCAGGCGCACGGAGATCCGTTGTGCCTTGCCGCCGGACTTCAGTTTCCAGGCAGCGGAGTGAGTGCAGCAAACGCGTGCTCTCGGCACCTTGCCCACCAGATGCTTTGGGACGGCTTTGTCCCAAGAATGCGGTGCGCGCGGGAAAACCCGGCCGCCACTGCCGGCGCCGATAGCTCCGCAGTCGCGCCCCTGCCCCAGCCGGTAAGCCGGAAGCCCTTCTTACGTAGCCTTGTATTTCCGAGGAATGCCTCGTTGATGTTTTGTAGCTAGCTGGCCCGCTCTGTCTGTCAATTGCGAGTGTAATAAATAGCATATGAGTTTTGACGCTTTGTCGTCCCTCTATTTGTTTCCTTCGCAGGGTGGAAGGCTCGACCCCTGCATTCCCACAGATTTTAGAAAAGAAATGACCATCAGTACATAACAGTACGTGTTTTTGCATGCGGAATATGCCTTCCGATAGACACAAAAATGGAGGCTATTTGTCGTCGTCTCTCACTTAATTAACTAAAATGAATAATTTACGTGGCGGCCAGCCGAAGAATATGAGATGTGATCACCGTGAGGACCGATGGCAAAGAGTTGATTTATTGGCTGCTGGCCTGTTGCGAGCATTCAGTCCCACGCCACAGCCAGTTTCTTCTTCTAGCCGTTACACGACCCGGAGCCACCGAACGATCACCTCGATCACAAATTTAAGAAGACACTGTCATCGAAGAGAAGCGTGAAATGGTGATAGATAGGACAGCAGAACAGAAATGATAAGTAAAGTTCTGGCTGCCACGATGAAAGAGATATGCGTGTCAGTCTTGGTCCACGAAGAATCTGGACAGCTGGTCGCCAGGAGCCGACAGCCGAGGTCCCTGGACGCGCCACGTGACATGGGCAGGGGTGGTGTCCTCGTAAGTGAGCAGTGGTCCGGTCGGTAGGACATGTCACTTCGTCAGCTGCAGTTCGTCGTGTCAGGTGATATGGGCGGGGGACGGTGCGGGAGAGCAAGAGCAAGGTCAGTTTAGGTCTGCCAGGCTAAGTTACGGCCGGTCGATGGGGACCACGAAGACGCAAGCGATGGAACAAGGCAGGCTCAAGGTTCCGAAGTACGAAGACCTCGAGGATGAGAGTTGAGTGACACCCCACAAGCTCCACCAAATGTGACGTGTTGGCCAGCCGAAGAATTGGACGTGTTAACCGTGATTACCGATGGCAAAGCAATGATTTAACGGCTGCTGGACAGCAATTAAATGGCTGCTGGCAGCAAATTAATATAAACTACTCTAGTAACCACGTATAGAGCTCATTTTCATACTGGATATTAGAAGCGATGCTTAAACGAACCATACTACTACGTGGAACTGTACGAGCGCATTCGTGTGATGAGATGTACAGCGCCATATATTCAATGTAATTTGCCTAATAATGCTCAGACGGCTACGATTATTGGAGACAGACATTTTTAATGTAGCGAACAAATTCCATTTTCTCGTATACAACTACGCTAGATGAAAGTAAATCGATAGCAAGCTACCAGCTTCAACTGCTGCTGTGAGCCTCTGGAGGACTAAACTCAGCAGAACCACAGTTCCGACACGTAGGGACGAGTTTCACGCCCATTTCTCACAGTTGCGCGGATTGAGTTCGAAACCTGATTACGAGTTTTTCGTAACACCGGCAAGTGGAACGACTTCTGACAAGAGAATTTTCAAGGAATACGATCGTCTGCAAGTGTCTTTCAAATAATGCAGGCTACCTTCTGTAACTAGAACATCTAATTATAGGTTAAGTAAATAAAAATTGATGATGGCAACCTCCCTCTCACATTATGCTCAACTATTGGCATGTTATAAGTTTGAGAAACCAAGCTTAATGTTTAGTGCTCATCGTATGTTTTTGAAGAACTCTGACAACGTTATTGCAAACACCTTCCATACAGGTTGGAGCTACAGAATTTCAACGATTGAAAGGTACGGATATAGCCTCTACTTAATTATTTGGATATCTTTCATGCGTACTAAGCCAGCGTAAGTGATATGGCCTTCGTTCGACATCAATTGTTTCGCTTAATATCAAGTCCTACGAAACAGTTTGTGGAGTGATGTTCATTTCTGAATTTGTCATGTGCGTGCCATTACTGTGAATGTCTGTTCCACAATTACTTAAGTGCCAGGCCACAAGTTATAAAATTAAAAAATATAAAATTGTTATATTTCTTCATGGCATAAGTTGCACAGATTGAATCATCAATTTTCAGTGCTTTTGAAGGTATTCCTCTGTGTTGGTTAACTATAAATCCTAATTTTATTTGAAATTTTTCTTCTTTGAAGGTTGAAAAATGTACAAGATTTGTTTTATTGTTATTTTTACTTATTGTGATTCGCAACTGTGGCTGAGGCAGCAAGGAGTTTCAAATGAATCACGAAACACCGCAAAAACAAGAGGAAACAAAGATGCGAATTCAAAGGGAATTTTTTTTATTCTGATTTGCAATATCTTGTGATTCAAATACATCATGAAATAAATCATGAAATTTTCCGATATCTAGCAGCAGTGCTATGCTTCTCTCTGAGCTGTAACTGTTACACGCCAAAACCTACAACTGAAGTCGATGTAGCTGTCTCGTATTTTAATTATAAGCCAGCATGTGTTTCCACGGAAGCACACGCACAATTCTCTTCAGTAAAGAGAGGGAGACAGCCGTGCGAGAAATTTGGTTCAAAGCTGGTACTGGCAATGTTTTTTTTTATTCGGTAAACTTGTCCAGAAGGCCGGGCAAGTAAGTGTTCGACAGAGCTCCGCCTTGAGGCTTTCTTCGACGGCCTGACAGCTGCATCGACAAAAGCTTGCCCCCCGATCCCAGAATAGGTGAAGAGAGCGGCTACGTATACCATGCAAGGAATGAAATATGGAACAGGAGGGAATGTTTTCTCAGCGTGTTTATGGAAAGTGCTGTGCAACGCTTGTGAACATAAGCCAATATTTCTAGTCCAACACCATGAACAACGTTGAAGAGTAAGCATCTGGAAGCTGGCGCACGTGCGGGAAGCGGTTTTTAGTCCGTTGGGAATCCAGGCGTTTTTTTTTTTGCTTTTGCCATAGCTGACCAAAACAAAAAAGAAGCAAGTGATTTTTTTTCATGATTCACAACAGCACAGCAAATACGTACGAAAAGGAGAGTAGACAAAACAAGCGAGATTTTTTTGTTGTATATTCTTTCATAACATCACAACGCATTGCCAGGTAAAAAAAAATCACAACAAAGAAACTGAAATGAGGATTGTGAAGAAAACAGTAAAGTGAAGACGAGACAATCTTGTGCATCTATATTGCTTCGCACAAGCACTGTAATCCTCGAAAAGAGCGGCCAACCAAAGCACTAGGACTTGACAATGGACTTATACCAGTGGGTACGCGTGCACATAGAATATATACTATTTCGAAAATAAAACAACTGCCAAGCGTTAGCTGGGGCGTGGGGCGTAGTTGAATGTTTTTATTTTTTTGCAGTTTTGCAGTCGCCTACAGTTTTCAGGACATAATTTGCACAAGTCGCTTCTAGCACGCAGTCAGATTCAACATAGATTTAACTAGACACGCTGCCATCTGGATACGGTCCTAGCTGACTGCAACATTTATTGCGGTAGTCAACGCGGGCATATAGGCATACTCAATGACAAGGGAAAGTAGAAAACGACGAAAATGCCGAAAACAAGAATCGTTACAAGGAATCTGCAATTAATCTTGCTAAGCAAAGTGATTCTGATGTGTACATGGCATGAGGTATTCATGGAACAGAAATAAAAATAATAATGCAAACTACACTGATAAAAAAAGCCATCCTATCCTGTGTCATTATTAACTGGTGAGAGGTCACTGCCATTACTAGGTCACTCCGGCTCCTTGTCTCTTAATACCTTTTCACCTATACGACATTGAAATACGGTCCCTATCTGGCTGTTTAATATGTTTCATGGTCCACTCCAGCAGTCATGCAACTAACGAAACGAAAATGCTAAAGCAGCAGTACGAATTAGGAGGACGCTTAAGCTTAGCCTTAAGAGTAGAGGGGATAACGCCTTTTCTCTCTTTTCTTCTCGTTCCTGTCCTTTTCTTTCTTAATTCTTACTGATTACCAATCCACTACGACATTACCAATCACGTTAATCGATTACAATTGTAATTACCGATCAAGTTACTGATTGCGAGCCACCAATCAAAACTATAGATTACTACTAACTGTCTAGGTTACACTGAACGGCCGACTACTCCACTACGTACTCAAACACATACACACCACTTGTTTCAGTATAACCAAGCACCCTAACGCCGCGTTTTAATTTCGCGCAATTTCTGAAGCCTATATAAAGTTAGGCACAACGTGGAGTTGTTTTGTGCGCACCGTGTATGTGACTATGTCGTTGATTTGTTCAGCCTCCAAAGAATTTACTCACTACAAATAACGCCACATTCTACGTCTGTTTCTAAGGCACCGAGTTGAATCGTTTAAGGATGCAATGCCTCACAGGATTGCAACAATAAGTCGAGCAGCAAACTTCATTCTGAGCAGAAATTACGATATATACTACCATCCATTCCAAGCGGACGCTACCCAACCGACTGCAAGGAGCCGTTTCAGTTTTTCTTGACCTCTGCTCTGTTGCAGAGGGGAGGTGTTCGCTTCGTGTTCGTGTAGTCCGCTCTTACTATAGCTTATCATGTGGCTTGTCGAGGACGGTACAAGCGAACTTTATAAAGGTATCGGTTCAAAATTATAAATTTATTGTATGGGAGAGTTCATGACACCCAAGAAACACAAAAGGATGGTCGCAAATCGGTTAAATGTTTGTCATAAACGTCGCTGTTTTGAAATTCGTAGTAACCGCATTTACATCGAAAGAATATGCGCTCGGCACGAGGTCTGAAAACTATTCGTCAATTAGAAAAAAACGTTAACCTGGAGTTAGTTGCGACAACGTTTCGTTGTATCAATAAAGCTTTCGTCGCGAATTTCAGGAATGGCACTCCCAAGTTAAGCTATTAGTCACCGCAGTCGGTGCCAAACAAAGCACAGGCTTTTTGTTGTCACAGAATTTTTGTGGATCTGAAGTTAAATGTGTAAGCCCGAATTCAGGCTTTAACACGTCTGCTGCTCTTGAGCTGCTAAGAGAAAACAGCTTTTCTGCCGGTTCGTATGCTGTGATTACGAAAACACAGCATGACCGCCAAGGTGCTGCATCGTTGCCGCCGTGACAGCTAACACCACCGGCCGCAGCAGCACTGACTCTACGTACTAGACCGCAAATCTATTTGTGCTGCCTCCCAGCAATGCAAATATTAATTATACACGACTGCGACTTCACCCAGCAGACTGAAATTCGTAAAAGTAACAGAATAGTACCATACAATATAAGGCTAGGTTGTAGTGCAGCCAACAGTCAGATGCGATTTTAATACAATGCTGTAAGATCGATGCGTCGCGCACTGTCATAAAACAAGCGAACTCCAGCCAACATGTGCAGCACAAACAGGCAAGTTTTTAGTGTGGCCTTAACGCGCGCGGGTTCTGTGTAATGTCACAAGTTTCAATGTGTCGTAATGTTCCATTCGACTGTGAATTGCGGTATGCCATATTTATCTCATTTTCCATGCGCTCCGTGGAGAACGGTGGGAGCAGGCGATTTCTACCCCCACGCGCGAGCAGCCAGGAGGCTCAAGGAGCTCCGGTTGGTACTACTCCTCTCCCGGAAATGCCCACCGACGCGAATCCGCAACGCGGCCGCGTAAATTTGGCGCCAAAGAGCAAACGTTAACGAGCGCGAACGCTGGGATAGGCGAAACCAGATGGCGAACGAGACAGCTCACAGCAACGGCAGCGAGAGCAACTCTCCTTTCTTCTTGTCATTCCTCCAGGTCGACCACACGACCCGAGTCAAATGGCAGCTAAGAACTTGACCTGAGCCTAAGGCGAAGTTCGGAGATAAGTAAGAAGATTCCTTACGCTTTACTCTGGAAACGTCGTTGCTCAGAAAATATTTTGAGAACACATATTGAGTGAAGAAGACATTGAAAATAATTTGCTTACCTAGAAATGGCCGATGAGCACCCACAATTCGCAGAGAGCGGCGCCATGTTGCACGTGAACTCTGGGCAGTCGCACTCTGTGTTCTTGTACCTACAGCGCGGCAAACGAAGCAGGTCAACCAATGTTAACGTATCATAACATCGTTGCTTCTCCGTAACTCTTCACCATAAGAAACGAGCTCGCCACACATCACTCGCTTGAAGCGCAGGCAGGCACGGACGCACAAAAGACACTGCTGTGGCCGGTGACTCTAACGGCTCTGACGGTCAAAGCACGTTTTCCCGTCAAGATCACAGACGCGAGCGCCACCTGTCAATGTCTCCTCATGAAAAAAAAAAGAATAAATGAAAGGAAGCCACAGCAGCAAATCAGAAGCGAGCAAGCAGCAGCGGCGTCGCCTGCCTCCATTGGGGACATGTGTCAGGATATATATATGCGCGATGAGAAGAAGGGAGATCGACCGCACGGGTTTTTTCTTAACGCGAGTGTTCCGCACCTAACGCATGAAATCTTGCATCACGCGTAAAAGAAAGCGAGGGGAGTTTCTTGAACGCCCGTCACGCTTGTATGGACGAAAACAACGCTTTTATTAAGTCACGTGGAGCAAAAAACGAAGTTTATGCCGCCGAGGAGCGCGTTTCCCGCTTAAAACCGGTCAGTAGCAGGAAACTATGCGTGAAAATATTTAGAGTGTAGTTAGAGTATATTTATTTCGTTTTATTTTTAATTACTATAGACATCAGTAAACATCCCCAATAAAATTTACTGCTATAGACATCACGACGTGTTCACTTGGTGCTCCTGTAACACGCCTGACCTAACGACACTTTGTGGCATTAGTGTTTCGTGCTCCCCTGACAGGGAGAGAGCCTGGGTTCAAGCCCTAATGTCGGCGAATTTGTTTTTCATTTAAACTTCTCGTAAAATTGCTGTCGCATTTCTGAGACCTTTCTCGCAACCCTAGGTCACGGCGATGGCTTTTAGACGGAACGAGTTGTATACGATATCGCATAACACCAGCGCATAAGAACTAATCCGATGGGCACCAACCCTGCGAAGAATCGTCCGTTGTCGCGTTGTGTGTTCACAGCTGGCCTCGCGCGAGCGCACCGTCCGGCTGCACTGCCGGCTCATCGTCTTCTTCTACGTAGCACAAGTAAAACAAATGCGTGTTTTCGCACTGATTTCAATGCAGTAAACATTGTATGTAGTTTTATTCATCTCTCGCTTTAGGCATCTAACCATACCTAACTGTTTGTTTTCTGCCTCATGTCACTTGTTTTTGCATTGCTCGAAATTCAAGTCGTTGCGTTGCGAGCACGCCGACGCTAGTGGGCACCACAGAAGCTGGGTCATAACCCCATTCTCACTCTCTGCACGCCTAATTTAATGCGTTCTGAAAGTTGCAGGATGAACCAGAACTGAAAAATTTTCACAAGCTACTAGAGCTAAACACACATTGTTTTTTGCCCAACTAGTTTCAAAACAGAGACAATGCTTGCTTTTCAATCTTGTCGCAAAGAATTGTTCGACCACCGAAAAGTAGTCAATCTCTGGTGTCTCCCTTGGTGAAAGCCTCTCGACCTTTCAAGCGTGAGCATTTCTTGCCTCATGAGTGGCGTGTACAAGACCTGTCTGCAGAGCGTATCATCCGGACGAAAATGACCAATCGAAAAAACAAATTCGCGGGCTTCGCGGTACGAACCATGTCCCTCTGTGTGCCAGGCAGGCACGCAACTCATACGCCACGAAGGGCCGCTGGTTCAAGCTATTCAGAGGGGCACGAAGTGAAGGCGTTGTGGTGTGTACGACGGTAAAGTGTATTGGGGAGGGGCACTGAAGTTAGACAACGATGACTTGCAAAAAAATGTTGCTGTATCTTTCAAGGGTCACGCGATAAGTGACACGTGACAACAATGACTAGCAAAGAAAACGTTGATGATGTTAAAACACAAAGCTCTCACACACATTTTTTGCCATGCAGCAGACTGCAGTGCTCTACAGTTTTTACCTTTGCACATTTCGAAGTGCTCGTTTCGCCGTTACTTGTCAAAACAAAGTGAGCTGTGCTAACCTTGCTTATAAAAATGATTGGTTGCTACTAAATTATCAGGCGGCAATTCTCGTGCTCAGTATAGAAAAATAAGAAAAATTTTCTGAAGCCCCAAAAGGTAAATGTTCCAGCATAGTTATCTATTTTGAGATATCAAAAATTTTACTACTGATTGAACGCTTCAAACCCTCGTACGCACATTTTTTACTCGAAGTTCATTGCACTTGATTGTTCTTTCATGTGCCTGCTAAGGTAACTAAATAGAGACGCAGTTTCCAGAAATATTTAACGTTTTCAAAAGGCACTACTACTTATGCAGGCAAAGGCATCTGCCTACTAAATAATTAATATATAAAGTTATAAATCTCTATAGAGCTGCCAACGAATAAAGCCTTTTTGGTCTTTGCATTGTTTTCTTCGTAGAAAGCTATTGTGTTCACTGAAATATAGCTACTCATTTTAGTGAATGTGAGTTACTTCATTTAGTGGTTTGCCCTTGACTTGAACATGTTTTAATCAGCTTCGGGTCATTAGGTGTTGCCCAGTAATAAAGATTAAGATTATTCCTTTCGGCACCAGTTGACTATATAGGACAAAGGTGACGGCATTTCTAGTTCGGTAGTCAGGTCCATTTCTATAAATTAGCTGCCATTATAAAGTGGCTGAGAGTCCCTTCCTGATTCATCATCAACAATATAGAGAGTTTACGTTTCTCCGTATCATTTTTGACGCCTTTTTGTTTGGTGACGGATAATGCAAAAGAGAGGCGAATTTGGCAAGGCTCTCCATTTAACCAGCAGCATCTCTACACCATAAGTAAATAAGCGAAGGGAGCCGGTGTTAAAAATTTGCGGTAGCCTTCCAAATCGAGTACCATACAAAATGAAACTCTTAGTTGAATTCTTAACATTTCAGTTTCCGGGGCACAACCACAAACTTCGTAGTGTGAGCTGAATCGGAAATGCTGCTAGCCATGGCAACGTTTAAAAAATATATAGGTTGGAGGAAATGAAAGGCGCAGTAAAGTGTCCCAGTTCTCAATGAACACCTGCACCGTAGCTTGAGAGAACTGATGGAGGGAGTGAAAGAAAGCGCCCAAAAATAGGGCGCCATAGTGCATGGAGCCCGGTATTTCCGACCACCTGGGGATCTTTAGCGAGCTCCGACGTCGCACAACACGAGGTCGTCTTTTGCGCTGACAACCCTCAGCGCTTCCGCTGGAATAAGGAGAATGAGGAAAGGGAGAAACAAAGACAGATTAAGGCTAGTTTGCATAGGAATGAAGGAAGTTCCACGCTCCTTATTAAATACAGCGACTTCAACAAGGACTGCGCTGAAAATGTGGCTCACGGAGCCGGTTCGCCAGCACAAGGAGTCTTCTATGCGTAGCGACGCCAGCTGTTCCCGCGCGAAGTCAGTCCCCAAAGTTCGCAGCGTTGTGCCCTGAAGCAGAGCGTCAACGGAACTTTGTGCTTAGCCTTTCTTAGTGGATCTCTTCATCATTCGGCTTTGTAGCGTTCTTTATGTCTCGGCGACTTAATTCAGCCCCACTCACCAAGGAAGTAAGGCTAAAGCTGCCCGTCGGAGCTATAGTTTCGATCGATTTTCGCCGGCGTTTTTTCCGGTCGTTTAATTTAGGCTGCTGCCACTTCAGTGACTCTCTTTAGGAGAAGACGCTGCACCGTTCTTTTCTGAGGTGCAGGCGCCTGTAACGCAATTGGGTTAACTTTATTCCCGCCTATAGGGGTTAGTGGGAGGAAGCTCTTGCCTGTGTTAGGACGGTACGAAGTTATGGCTCAGACGCAGGTTCTATAGGAAGACATCTGCCACAAGCTTTTGTCGGGGCCACCGATAATTAGCATCGCTTTCTTGTCTTTTTTTGGCACTTGTGACTTGAACTCCCAGAGACTGGGTTACGTCAGTGCGATAAGTGCCGTCGTTGCATCCCTGTACCGGCGTCCAAGCAGAGACCTACAAGCAGAAACGCCCAAGTACCCAGCAAATTTGATTGTAGGGGTGACTACAGCTTTGACAATCTTTATATTTTTTTACATAGTGAATTATCAAGAATATTTACCGAGCAGGCTCGAACCATGTATTTATCTCTTTAATTAAGTCGGTCAGAAATGGCCGGCGACACCGTTGCTGGAGTACCAATGTGCATGCTGCGCGGTACATTGCGTAGTGTGAAGGAAGTATTTCCTTACAGTGTGCGTGCAGTAGTGCGACGCCGTTGGCTTAGGGCGACTAAATGACGCACCTCCTCCTCTCTCCTACCGAGGCAATTGTCACGCATATAATAACGACATATAGTGACTAAAACGCAACTATGGCCACCTGTCTCTGTAGTAACCGCAAAAGCGTTATTTGACACAAAGAGAACACGCGACCATGCTCACTTGAGAACACAATCGCGACGCTCAGGAATCGGCCGTTTTAGAGCGAAAACTCTACTCTTCGCACTACAACTCTCAAGGTCAAGTTCGGTGCACGTTTGATCTTGACCCGGTAGGGAGGAGGTGTGGCAAGTGACGTCATATCACATAACAGGCTGTGGAGAGCCGACTCAGCTGCGCTCGCTCGGAGCTGCGCTGCTGCTGCACCACCTAACGAGCGGGGGTAAAACAGCTGCTTCGCTGGCGCTCGGTCGCTCAGTCTCGCGATGAAAGAGGTGCGCGCCGCACCCACACCGGCGTTAAAACCACGCGGCAGGAAACCCTCTAGCTATGTGATGCCAGCGCCCGTTAAAGAACCCTAAGTGGTCGGAAACAATCCGCAGGCTTACACTTCGGTGACCTTTTCAGTCTTCCTTCTTTCACTCATCCCTTCATCTTCTGCATCGATGCCTAGTTCAGGTGTCCACCGAGAGTACAGTACATTCAGCCCCTTTGTTTTTCCCGCAAACAATTATAATCATAATATTTGTCCTCAGGCATAAGAGTACGGCAATCGTGATTGTATTACGGGCGAGTGAGCGTGGGTGATTTAAGAATTTGTGTGACACCAACTTGACGATCTTGTCGTGCAGCGAGTTTGCACGCAGCTTCCCGAGGGGGTCGTCCTGTTTGTGACCCGCCCGAAGTTTGCGCTTCTGGCCTCCCACATGCATGCAGCGCTTCCCCTCAGACACTTCCTCTCCGCGCGAGTAACGTGCCTGCTGCACCTGATGATGGGACGACTGAAGACAGAAGACGACTGTGCGCAGCTAGCCTTTCGACTGGCTCCATTCAGGCCACTATCACTGTCGCATGCAGACTTAAGGGAGATGAATGAAAGAGCCGTAAAATAGAGACGCCGAGAAAAGACGCCCGCAGCAGAGCACATCCCCCGAAGCGAAGACGATTGATTTAGCAGCAGTTTTCTCGGAGATGCCGCTTTCGGTACAATCACCACTGCTGCGCAAGCACACGTGACACGGTGCTAATCATGTAATGCACATTCAATTACGTTACTAAAGGTGAGCGAGAACCTCCTCTCCGAAACACTCAAGTGCGCGCAAGGGCACGCCCCGAGCGTGGTCACATGTCCTTTCTTCGGCACCCTTATCACCGTGCTCTTCAAGACTCAATGCAGTTCTTCAATGAGGCATACATCAGCATCATCATCAGCCTGACTACACCCGCTGCAAGGCAAATGACCCTCACATGTTCTTCTTATTAACCGTGTCCTTTGTCAGCTGCGCCCACGCTACGCCAGCAAGCTTCTTAATCTCCTCCGCCCAAATAACATTCTGCCGCCCCTCCTACTCTAGCCTTTTCTTGTAATCTACTCCGTTGCCCTTAAGGGCCTGCGGTTGTCTTGCCTTCGCACTATATTCCCTGCTCCAGCCCATTTATTCCTCTTGATTTCGACTAGGATGTCATTAATCCGAGTTTGTTTCCTCACCCACTCTGCCCGCTTGCGGTCTTTTAACGTCAAACCTATAATTTTATTAAAAATGGCTCGGTGTGTTTTCCTAACTTATGCTGAACCCCTTTTGTTAGCCTCCACCTTTCTGCCCCGTAGGTGAGTACCGGTAATACACAGCTGTTGTACACTCTTCTCTTGAGAGATATTGGTAAACTGCTATTCATGATTTGAGAGAACCTGCCATATGCGCTCCACCCCGTTCTTATCTTTCTAGTTATAAACTTCAGGATATAGCTGGCACTGTCGAGGAGTTCTATAGTATTAACGAGGGGGTGGAAGCTATCGTAATTAGGCTCAATAAAAGGTACAAGCTGAAGGTGGTGCAGGCCTGCGCGCCTACATCCAGCCATGATGACCAGACCGTTGAAAGCTTTTATGAAGACGTGAAATCGGCGATGAACAAAGTAAAACCACAGCACACAGTACTTATGGGCTACTTAATGTGGGCAAGAAGCAGGCTGGCAATCAGGTGGTAGGCGACTATGGGATAGGTTCTAGGAATACCAGGGGAGAGAACAGGAAGTGGACATGGAAGAGCCCCAATGCTGAGACTAAAAATGAAATCGATTTCCTGCTATCCGCTCAACCTGGGATAGTTCGGGATGCGGACGTCCTTAGAAAGGTGCGTTATAGCGCGTACAGAATGGTAAGGTCTCGAATTAGCTTAGACTTGAAGAGGGAACGAAAGAAGCTACTGAAGAGAAAGTCCATTAACGAGTTAACGGTAAGAGAGAAAATAGAGGAATTCAGGACATCGCTGCAGAGCAGATATTCAGCTTTAAGTGAGGAAGACGATCTTAATGTTCATACAGTGAATAATAACCTGACAGCTGTCATTACGGAGTGCACAGTAGAAGTAGGCGGTAGGACGGTTCAACAGGATACCAGCAAGCGATCTCAGGAGACAAAATATCTGATTAAGAAACGCTAAAGCATGAGGGCGTCTAACCCTGCAGAGAGTATAGAACTAGCAGAGCTATCTAAATTAATAAATAAGCGCAAAGTAGCCGACATAAGGAAGTTTGATATGGAGAGCATCAAGCATGCTCCAAAAAGAACGGAGGTAGCCTAAAATCAGTGAAGAGGAAACTAGGCATAGGCAAAAACCAGATATACGCGTTAAGAGACAAGGAGGCCAATGTCATTAGCTATACGGATAAGATAAGTGAAGTAGCCGAAGAGTTCTACACTAATCTGCGCAGTAGCCAATGTAATCAGAACGTTTAAGGGATACTGCATTAAATTTTAAGCATTCTAATTTTCTACAGGAATGAAGGCTGTAGTTCCTAAGGTGACTGAAAC
Organism: Amblyomma americanum; assembly: GCA_030143305.2. Taxonomy (NCBI): domain Eukaryota; kingdom Metazoa; phylum Arthropoda; class Arachnida; order Ixodida; family Ixodidae; genus Amblyomma; species Amblyomma americanum. The sequence goes on along the minus strand of JARKHS020036089.1, from coordinate 36,769 downwards.
CGCATCGTTTTTGCTCGAAGCTAGTGGAGAGTCCTTTTCCCCCTCATTTTTTCCTTTAACTTGTGCACCTGACGGCGGCCTCGTCGGAAGCTGTGACGTCACGCGTCTCCCTGCCTCCATGCTCGGAGCTGGAGCTGGAGCGCCTACTGGAGGCGCGAGGACGTTACGCGCCACGTAGGGGGCGCACTGCGAGTGCCGCCGCTTGTGTCCGGAGTCCTTTGAGCTCGAATTTGATCCACGCGGCAGCCAGACGAGCAAAGGGTGGGGGTGCCACAGTATAATTCCGCTAAAGGTTCCAACAGTAGTGCGGCGGGGGAAGGGACACACCATGTCATGCCTTCCCAAAGGATGCTATCCGCTGAAGAATGGATCTGTGCGGCGCAGCTAGCCTTCGCGACAAAACTTCTTTGTCCAAATTTTTATCGTGGCGATTTAATCCACAGCGACTAATATATAAATCTTTATCTGTTCCGGATCTACATGACTGAAACGACAGTGCCTCAGCCTGACTCACTTCTGTACATAATGTCACGTATATTTGTGAGGGAAACGTTATTGAAGAACTAGATCCAGGCAGGAGGAAGCGGTTGATGTTGTGCTCGACATAGCGGTAATGGCGGTCGATAAGTGATAGCGCAAGCGCTACATCGTTGTCTTCCTGGTCAGCTGTGCGCCGCCTCGCCATAAAAGGTGACGGTAGTCCCTAGGAAACGCTAGATCGAAAACATGGCAGCCGCGCTTTGGAGAAAAGGGGACCTAAACAACATGAAAATTACAGGTCACTTATAAAGAGCGCGAAGTTTACTGCAAATAATGCGCACTCTGTAGCGCATGTTAGTGCACGTATTTCCAGAGGATAGCCAAAAACTCAGCAGCATTTGTAACATGTGTATCTTTCTTGCCAATAGACAGTACGGAAGTGTATTTCACTTGTTCCAGTTTTTTGCTGATTCAAACAACCTCCGACGGAAAACCATCTCGGATGCGACGCGGAAGGGAAATACACATTATAAACACACTCGTCTCCTTTATTCCAAATTTTCAGTATATTCAGCGAAAAAACCGTCCGCAGGCAATATATGTGTATATGCTTCAACGGGTAGTAAAGAAATATATCATGTAATAGTGTTTTCATACGAGCATGCTCAAATAAAAACAAATTTAGGGAGAACTTCTTCGCTCATGCCCGAGACCATCAGAAAGTAACAACGGTGCCAATTTACTAACAGGCAAATGCCACGAGATTTGTGCGCCAGATCCCGTTCGTAAGAGTCACGCACGCAAGTTTGGTGGCGTAGTAACTACGCTACAGTCACAAAAACTGCGTGCTGCATACTTTTTCGCTACGCTGATGCAAATAATTGGCTGCTTTTATATGTCAAGCACTCACGGCACTGTTCCATGCTACCTACATGATGTATAAGTCATAGTTCAACCCCCCCCCTCCATCACGGCGCCGCGGCTGTTTCTTTTTGTGTGGCTGGAGCAACGAATGAAGGTGATTCCTTGATTTACCTTCGGCAAAGGAAATGTTTTAGTGCTTAATTCAAGAAAACGTGCCTGTATGATATCAAATTGAATTATAATAAGCACAGCTACCACAACAAGCAGCGCGCCTTTGCAAAAAGTCGTCCTCCAGGCTCGTTTTACTCATCGTCGCTCGATGAGGCTGCGGGGTTGTACACGTATCTCTCTAGTCCATGGTCATTTCTATATCCGAATGATATAATCGTTGCTACCACTGCCACTTTCCAGGCTGTAACTGTCGATCAGCTTCATGTTTCCATGCTGCCAACCCTGAAGTTCCAGGCGCGAGAGCTGAACCGGTGTCCGCACGGTGTGACAGGAGCGGGCTGCCGCGGGACGTGTGACATCACGCACGCCTACAGCCTGGGCGGCCGCCAAATGGCGCGCGCGCACAAAACCTACAAAATAACGCCATCCACGCAAAAAAAAATGAAGTAAAGACTGAAACACCTTATGAATCCAGTTTCGGCGATTTGACAGAAAGACGCAGTTTGATGCAGTATCCCTTTAAGCTTCGTGTTTTTCATTATCTCTTCTGCGATGAAATATGCCCTGTGGAAGCAAAAACGTCTTAACGTCTTAGCAGACGACGACGACGACGCTGAGTACGCAGAGCCGGGGCAACGGGGCTAAAGCAGCTGGCGCTGTATAAAGCACAAGGGGATCACGGAGCGTTGTGCTCATAACGCAGCTCGTATTCGGGACGCCACAGCCCGCAAATCTGCGGCGGGCGGAACAGAGGAAGGATGTGCGCAGGACACTGTCCACAGAGTGATTAAGCCGATAGAAGCGGTGTGAACGTAGCACTTTGTTTTAATGCAGTAGCATTAAGGCCACCACGTCGCAAAGAGGTCAGCGTCACGATAATCTAGATCTGAGCTAGTTGCTTCATATTGCACTTGAAACAGAGCCAACGAGGGACACCACACAGCAAGTAGACACGGCACGAGACTGAGTGCTGTATGGTGCCGCCCGTTGGCTGCTACTTTAAATGTGCGTCGTCTTCGCTGGCCACCGGCGGTTGTGCTTGAAGCAGCCACCTGCCGGAACAGTGGCGCAATCTTAAACCACTCAGCCACTACGCCAAGAGTGGTATGACTGAACCCACCGATCTGTGAATGTTAAACTATAGAATGACCAATTCTTCATATATAGACATTAACCTATTACTGTCATCGTGCCATGGCCTGCAGGCGGAGATTACTTGTCCCATCTAGTTTTTTAACACAACATTAGGCGAATAGTATGTGGATAAAGTTGTTACAGCTAAGTCAAGGAGACGTAGCTGCACACCAAGGGCCGTTGAACAGAACGTGTGTTCCAAGCTTACGCGTAAAACTTGTCCATAAAGGCCATTTAGCGACGATATCAGGGCACTACCTTAGGGAGGAGAGTCAGAAGCGCTTCTGATCAAGTAGTGGAGTAAGAACCGGAAATAGTTTTAAGTGTACCAGTAAGAAATGTGCCGAGCAGATAATATTTGTCCGAAATGTGTGCATAATTATTGTGAAAAGACTCCTACGAAACAGAACGGGTTGTTTGAGCTTTGCTGTAAGAGGCGTGTTACGCTCAATTATAACGCTTATCTTCAAAGAAGCGATGGTTCGTGAGCACTTAATCACGATGTCTTTTTAATACATCATTTTACTAATAGTGCAGAAAGTGCGTGCAGTTTGAGTCGTAGTTTAAATATAACATAGCCATGACTTGTTCGGGAACTTCGAAGACAGAATGTCACACGCCATAGTATAACAGCGCGGAAAACGAGGACAAATGAAGAACCGGACATGAAAGCGCCAGAGAGACAGCGCTCGTTTCGTCCGGTTTTTCGCTTGTCCTCTAACAAACATTTCCAGCCTTGTGTCCGTCGCATGCCCATGGCTTGACTCAGAGCGCCGTCGGTAATAAAAGCCACAACACGGTCTCATAGTATGAGCCAAATTCCAAGAAAGAGCACATTGCTTAAATAATATGTGGAAGGTTTAAACAAAAAACGCTTTAAAACACCTGCCAGAGCGCTGCGTAATGCTTGAGAGCTACATAATACTTACAGGCAACTTGATAACAAGAGGGTGTGATCGTGTGTAAAGCGCGCATATTAGAACCAAGTCCGCAATGAAGAACTCATGCCCTTCTCACGTTTTTCTAACCTTCCGCTTTCCAACGAGAGGGCGCAGACCTAGTTATTAAAGCAGCCTGTTGCCTCCCGCACCGAGATGGTGCCCCGAGAAGGAAGCGGTGCTTAAATATTTATGCAGGGAACCGCAGCCGCCACACTTTGCGCGATCTCCAAATACGAAGTCACGCAGAAAAGAGGTCTGCTGCTAAGTCTCTCCGTGGCGAAGCGGTGTTTTCACGCGGCGCGCTGACCTTTGGCACTTGCACCCGCTGGCGTGTACGTAGTACGTGAGCACACTTTCTCTAGTTCTCTAGGCGATATTTGCTTGTGTTGTTCCTCCTGCTTGCCATGGACCACAACCGTACGGCTAAGAGCCAGGAGCACGCACGGCGTGTTCAGAGCGTTCTTATTGCTACGTATCTAGGTGCAAGCCAAGAACTCTTAAGATCGGGTTTTCGCAGAACCGCAGATTGTGCATCTTGCCCTGCAGCCTGTGCATACAATTTAATTATGGAATTTGGCATACGGGATCGGCACCCTGTCTTATAACTATTCTTGCTCGACTGACTTTACGTCAGCTACTGCAGCATCACTTTTTCTCATTTGTGGCTACCTACTGCTAATTAAGTCACCTAATTTCGAGCGAGCTGTCAAACGAAACACTGCAGCAAACGCTGGGGCCAAAGCACTTTTATGAGATTGTTAAACATATGTGTTACTGATAACGAAGGGGGTATGGAAATGACAGCGAGCATTACAGCATCTACCAGGAAATGATAATATGCGTTCAAAAGGCGTCATGTTCAAAAGGTTAGCTACACTTCGAAGAACGCTGCGCTGGGAAACATGGGCAATACGAAGGAGATATCAAATTGCTAACTTTTAACTGAATGTTAATTTAATGCATGCACATCTTTTACACAGAGTGCGTGCATCAGAACACAACTCGTACGCCTGTCACACTGCAATTGACTTGAGTCGCATATTTCTTCTTGTCGTTTGTGTTTTTGAGCACTGCAGTCTTCATAATGAACAACCAACTTGCCCAAACAGTTACCCTTAGCTAGCTACGCGTTTCGTTATACAGCAGTAAAATAAAGAAAGAAAGAAGGAAAGAGAAAGAAACAAAGGAAGAAGGAAAGGAAAAAGAAAGGAAGAAAGGAAAACAGAAAGGAAGGAAGAAAGAAAGAAACAAAGAACGAAAGGAAGAAAGAAAGAAACAAAGAACGAAAGGAAGAAAGAAAGAAAGAAACAAAGAAAGAAAGAAAGAAAGAAGGAAGGAAGGAAGGAAAGAATGAAAGGAAGAAAGAAAGAAGGAAAGGAAGGAAGAAATAAAGAAAGGAAGGAAGAAGCAAGGAAGGAAGGAAGAAAGAAAGAAAGAAAGGAAGAAGGAAGGAAAAAAGCAGGAAAGAAAGAAAGAAAGAAAGAAGGAAAGGAAGGAAGAAAGAAAGAAAGTAAGAAAGGAAGGAAGGAAGGAAGGAAGACAGAAAGAAAGAAAGAAAGAAAGAAAGAAAGGAAGAAGGAAGGAAAAAAGCAGGAAAGAAAGAAAGAAAGAAGGAAAGGAAGAAAGAAAGAAGGAAAGGAAGGAAGAAAGAAAGAAAAGAAGGAAGGAAGGAAGGAAGAAAGAAAGAAAGAAAGAAAAAAAGAAGAAGGAAGGAAAAAAGCAGGAAAGAAAGAAAGAAAGAAGGAAAGAATGAAAGGAAGGAAGAAAGGAAGAAAGGAAGGAAGGAAGAGAAAAATAAAGAAAGAAAGAAAGAAGGAAGGAAAAAAACAGGAAAGAAAGAAAGAAGGAAAGAAAGAATGAAAGGAAGAAAGAAAGAAGCAAAGGAACGAAGAAAGAAAGGAAGGAAGGAAGGAAGAAAGAAAGAAAGAAAGAAAGAAAGGAAGAAGGAAGGGAAAAAGCAGGAAAGAAAGAAAGAAAGAAGGAAAGAATGAAAGGAAGAAAGAAAGAAGGAAAGGAAGGAAGGAAGAAAGAAAGAAAGAAAGGAAGAAGGAAGGAAAAAAACAGGAAAGAAAGAAAGAAGGAAAGAAAGAATGAAAGGAAGAAAGAAAGAAGGAAAGGAAGGAAGGAAGAAAGGAAGGAAGGAAGGAAGAAAGAAAGAAAGGAAGAAGGAAGGAAAAAAGGAAAGAAAGAAAGAAAGAAAGAAAGAAGGAAAGAAGGAATGAAAGGAAGAAAGAAAGAAGGAAAGGAAGGAAGAAAGAAAGAAAGAAAGAAAGAAAGGAAGGAAGGAAGGAAGGAAGGAAGGAAGGAAGAAAGAAAGGAAGAAGGAAGGAAAAAAGCAGGAAAGAAAGAAATAAAGAGGAAAGAAAGAATGAAAGGAAGAAAGAAAGAAGGAAAGGAAGGAAGAAAGAAAGGAAGGAAGGAAGGAAGGAAGGAAGAAAGAAAGAAAGAAAGAAAGGAAGAAGGAAGGAAAAAAGCAGGAAAGAAAGAAAGAATGAAAGGAAGAAAGAAAGAAGGAAAGGAAGGAAGAAAGAAAGAAAGGAAGGAAGGAAGGAAGGAAGAAAGAAAGAAAGAAAGGAAGAAGGAAGGAAAAAGCAGGAAAGAAAGAAAGAAGGAAAAAAAGAATGAAAGGAAGAAAGAAAGAAGGAAAGAAAGGAAGAAAGGAAGGAAGGAAGGAAGAAAGGAAGAGAAAAAGAAAGAAAGAAAGGAAGAAGGAAGGAAAAAAGCAGGAAAGAAAGAAAGAAAGAAGGAAAGAAAGAATGAAAGGAAGAAAGAAGGAAAGGAAGGAAGAAAGAAAGGAAGGAAGGAATAAAGAAAGAAAGAAAGAAGGAAGGAAAAAAGCAGGAAAGAAAGAAAGAAGGAAGAAAAAAACCGGAAAGAAAGAATGAAAGGAACAAAGAAAGAAGGAAAGGAAGGAAGAAAGAAAGAAAGGAAACAAGAAAGAAAGAAAGAAAGAAAGGAAGGAAGAAGGAAGGAAAAAAGCAGGAAAGAAAGAAAGAAAGAATTAAAGAATGAAAGAAAGAAAGAAAGAAAGAAGGAAAGGAAGGAAGAAAGAAAGGAAGGAAGGAAGGAAGGAAGGAAAAAAGAAAGGAAGAAGGAAGAAAAAAAGCAGGAAAGAAAGAAAGAAAGAAGGAAGGAATGAAAGGAAGAAAGAAAGAAGGAAAGGAAGGAAGAAAGAAAGAAAGGAAGGAAGAAAGAAAGAAAGAAAGGAAGAAGGAAGGAAAAAAGCAGGAAAGAAAGGAAGAAAGAAAGAAGGAAAGAAAGAATGAAAGGAAGAAAGAAAAAGGAAAGGAAGGAAGAAAGAAAGAAAGAAAGAAAGAAAGGAAGGAAGGAAGGAAGGAAGGAAGGAAGAAAGAAAGAAAGAAAGGAAGAAGGAAGGAAAAAAGCAGGAAAGAAAGAAAGAAAGAAGGAAAGAAAGAATGAAAGGAAGAAAGAAGGAAGCAAAGGAAGGAAGAAAGAAAGGAAGAAAGGAAGGAAGGAATGAAGGAAGGAAGGAAATAAGGAAGGAAGAAAAACAAAGAAAACCACCAATGAACAAGGGAATAAAAAAATAAGGGAAGAAAGAAGGAGACAAGAAAACGACCGAAAGTAAGAAATGAAGTAAAAACAGAAAAGTAAAAATGAATGAAAATACTTGTTTTATGAAAACATTTCACAGCATGGTAGTCGTGAAAAATCAATCCGCATCCGCATTTCCTTCTATTGTTGTGCACCTATACAATGATGCATAATATATTACGAACCATATTACAGGTGAGTGTGTATATATATATATATATATATATATATATATATATATATATATATATATATATATATATATATATATATATATATATATATATATATATATATATATATATATATATATATATATGGCGATCCGAATTGCTCAGAGCACAAAAATTGTGTTGAAAATTCCACAAACGTTACCCATACTTACCCGTATGCGTTACACAGCTTCGGGAAATTAGTATTTCTTTTATAGACTTGATTAACTTCACATTTCGGTGTAATTAGAGTAAGTTGAAGGAGGGTTAATGAAAAGAAGGTACTGTACTTAGGTGGCTAGTCTACAGTTAACAAGTGTCATACCTGGTTATATAATAAGTTAAATGTGTAGAACCGTGAAAGAGGCATTCCTAGTTATGGTTTTTAATATTCGTATAGATCTTTGTGTGAGATGTCTGAATCTCCGTATTGCGAGCAAAGAGTTAATCCCCATGCTGATTAGACATATGTTAAATGAAGAAGAAGATATAGAGAATTATAACATGCGCAGTCTCAGTGCGTTTAATCGTTTGCAAGCTGATTTATCGCGAAGCACTCTGTATTGAGTTTCAAGCATTATTATTCAATGTGAAGAATTGCCTGAAGGCCGGTGCCCAAAGTTTCTCCGATGCATCCATAAACGCTTACTACGCCAAATTTTATTGTATGCAATCAAAAGTCCAGGTTCATAGGCGCTCATTCAGGTTTAGAGGAATACTACGATTTTTGTTTTTATTCCTATTCAGTGCGACGTCATTTTCTTCAAAGTATGTGAATGCATTGTGTGTTTCAAATATTTGCAAGTTTCATGGCGTCCTGAACAAATTGGTGCGAAATATTGCAGCCGAGCTTTTTGCTACTAGAATTACTTCCTTTCGGACACGTACGTCAGGCTGATAATTGATGAAATGAAAATAGTGCATGGCCAAGAACCGAGCCAAATGGCGCCGATACTATTACTAACTTTAATTCTAACTCTAAGTCAGGCACCAGCACAAACTGTCGATGGCTACTGATGGAGATTCTCAATTATTTTGCTTTAAGCCTTCTAAAGAAATAGCGTTCGTTTTTCGATGATAGCACCATAGCCGACGAGCAGAACGCTCTCATCGTATCCTGCTAAATACCTAATATTGCGTTGTTTGCATTAAATGCACGCTTATGTCCGGCGTCAAAATCACGATGATTGCGGTAGGAAAAGCCTTCCGATAGGCACGCTGGCGTCATTTATTGCTGCCATGAACCAGAAGAAGGGCAGTCGAAAACGCCTCCGCCTGAAAACCTAGCCCTCCTCGAGCGCTCCTCAAGCGAATGTGTCCACTTCGTCGTCCGCGCGACTCAGTGTGGAGGTAGCGTGAGTGAGGCGCTTGACATTATCCCTCCCGTGAAAGAAAACCGTCGTCCCGATGACTAGAGCTCTACAGGTCACTGGCAGACAACAACTGCAGGGCCACCTGGAGCCGATGAATTGACCCAGTAGACCCGCATCTAATTTTCGGACGAATAAAGTTGTTTCGCTCTCCCTCTCTTCCAATGCGAAGCAGAGTATGTACAAAAAAGGAGAAAAGCAAAAAAAAGCTGGAAAGGAAAAGTTGAAACATACGGTCCTTAAAGGCGGGAAGCCGAAAAAAAAAAAGAAGAGCTCAGATTGGCATGTAGAACGCGAGAGAGCCCTTCAAAATACAGCATGAAGAGCACTGTAGCGACGCGAAAAGTGCAGCTTCAACGGTCTGCATGCACGATATCAATTCGTGGTCGCCGACGGCCAAAGGCGACAGTCGCACCAGAAACTGCTTCATAATACACGTTGCCGACGCAGCGGAGGACTTTGTTGCGTCGGAAATAGCAGTGCACCAATTTTTCGGGAAAACTCTTTCTGGCGGGCACGGGTCCACACCCATACGAGGTCAACTGGGCTATAGGCCACTTCTCTGTGAGGCCATTTTCCTTGAACTCCAAATGAGCCAGCTGACTGGCTTCCGCGGCTTGTCCGACGAAGGAGCCCGCGTCTGGTGCGACGCCGTCATTCGCTCACAGGAGCATCTCGTCCAGCATCACCAGCCCATCTCTTCCGTAGACAAGACAATACGGGGAAAAAAGCGGTCATTTTCTGAGTCGCGGTGTTATACGTGAAGGCAACGTACGAGAGTGCCATTGGTCTCAGCTTTTGAGTTCTCTATCAACGTACATGGAAATCATATAAATGTAATGGAAATGAAATAAAGGGAATGCACCGCAAGCTCCGCGCTGAAACGTCAAGTTCCAGCCGGGAACAGTGGCGTAGAGGTAGGCATATCTAACCTATCTCTGGCCTGCTACTGGACGCTAGAGGAAAGTACAGGTGATTAACATAGAGTCGGTTGAGATTAAAGTGTACGATGGCAGTATACAAACAGCAGCGCATCAGTACACGCAGCTAAACACACAACTTGCAATACGCGCAGCTTCCATCTTATCCGGGCGTCTCTTCAAGAGTTTATGGGTTTAGGCTTATGTCACAAAAAAAAAAAAGCATCAATCTCCCCGCATGCCCACTTTGCGCATTTTCTCCCCGGGCACTTGAGTGCATCTCATAACATACAAGGTGAGAGCGCCGTCGTTGGACACTCGCGGAAAAAAGCGCATGGTAACACATGTGCAAAGAATTGGCGGTGCCAAGCCTCTCCAACTGCGCAACACCACTTGTGGCACGCTCTTAAGATACACTGCCTCAAATTCGCTCCTTTAAGCCACTGGAAATTTCATACACATTGAAATGGCACCAGATTTTCTGTCTGTTTTGTTCTGTTCTAGAGAACAAATCGTTCGACCGAACGCTTTGCTCTGTCGCCCGGTGTCACGCAGAGAGTAAAAAAGCGCTGTGCCGTTTATAATTATACATTCTGTGCATATATTTTAGTGAATAAATTAACATAATCGGTTGGCACTGAAAGTACACTCAGGAGTGTGGAAGGAGACCTTTCTCCCTCCACTGTCAGTTGTGTGTTTTTTTACGGCTGTAGTGAATGGCCATACCCTTTAGAGGAAGGTAACAGTCACCGAAACCAACGAAAGTGTAGGGGATTCCGAATTTCGAGCACGGTGCTCATCGGAGGGACCTACGGCGACGGCAGTCCAATCTTCTACTGGCTGGGCTTTAACATCTTCTACCCCCCCCCCCCCTCCCCCTCCAACAGCAGTACAGGATTTAACAGCCGCAGCCGTAGGCCAGATTGGGTACAATATTCGGAGGTCGTGGCTCGGGTCCCACTTTTTGCTTGTGATTGTTTCTCTTGTTATTTTGTGGTGAATTATAAAAAAATAAAAAAGCGGCTGGAAAAGTTTCCAGACACGATGCCTAAAAGTTTCAATGGCGTCAACCTTTATTACGTGGGGCTGCCAATGGTAAAGCATCCCATTCAATAACTGTGCGAGGGAAGAACTATTTAAATCCGTTAGTTCTGCCGGTGATTGAAGCTAGTCAATCAGGGTGGCGATGTCGCATTGGCAGTGTCGCACAATCTAACTTAACACAGGAATCTGCACACATTTACTGCCTGTAATATTTGAAAGGCAAAATAAATTTCAACCTCAGGATTTCTAATTGTACCCTTATTGTATGAATCTTCTGTTCCTGCATTTTGACAGTTGGTGAGTCTCGGCCCTCGGCCCCCAGTCCCCAACGGCTGCGGAGCAACTGACCACGGCGGCGGTCAGACCTGTGGCACAGCGTAGGGTGATAAGAATTTCTAAAAGAACAGGGTTGATTGAAGAGACACGGGAGAGGCCTTTTCCCTGCAGTGGGTGTAGTCAGGCTGATGATGATTTTAAAAAGATGAATTGATGGCATCGCACTCAATCATTTACAGCGCTTAAATTCTGTTTTCCTAAAGAGGTTTCTGAAAACCATGCCTATTCTAACATAACTCTGGCTAATGGGGAAATGATGAATAGGCTGAAAATTTCAACTGTGCACGACACTTTTTGGTTTGTGCTTGAGGATTTGAAGTATACGAAAACTTGATGCACACTCGTTATTTAAACGCTTACCCCGGCAGAGATTGTTAGTTATCGTAACTCCAAGGTATTTCTATCCTGTTATCTGAGGTAACGGAAATAGTAAAACACCTCAAGAGTACAATACACTATTTTTTACAGGTTAACTTCATAAAAAAGGTTTCTGAGCGTTAAGTTTAATGTTCCACTGATTACACAAATAAATAATATTATTAAGGTCAGAACTTAAAAAGACCTGGTCTTCACATCGAAATGCATTAAACAACATATAGTCGTCTGCAAACAGCGTGATTTGAACGGTATGCATGACTGCATAAAAAATGCTGTTCACATACAATAAAAATTTTTGAAAGCTAAGGATGCTTGCTTGGGGGAAAAGATAGGATGGATATTTACTTAAACTCGCAACAAAAAGATATCAATTTGGCCGGACTTAAGGACAGTTGCGAAAGTCTGAACAACCGACGTTAGCTGCGTTATTATAGAATATTCATTCCTAAACTCATGTTGTAGTTTACAAAGAATTTTTCTCTCATCAAAAAAAACCGGTGGCGTACTTGGCGTACATGTGTTCCAGCAATCTGTGAGAGACAGAATTGAAAGTTCAGAGATATAGAAGGATAATTTAGACGTTAATGAAGCACCTCCTTTCTTAAAAGCAGGAACAAGACATGCAATCTTTCACTTTCAAATTTAAATTCAAATTCTTTATTTATCCAAGAATGACAACAGATGTAAAAGATACGTGAAAAATAGCAATGCATTCGGGAAGATTTTCGGCGTGCCTGCTCAAAAAATTTTTAAGAACTTTTTTAGGGCCTGACGAGGCTTGAGACTTCAATTTTAATAGCAGTACAACGATGCCCGGTCTTGATGTCACAATATTCAACACTTTTTTTAATTAAGAAACTTGAGAGTAGTTAAGTTCTGTAGCAATGTCGCCTTTTTTTCTATGAGGGGCGTGCTATCGTGCATTGTGATGCGAATAGGTTTCTCTTGTGACATAATAGTTCTAACGTTTTCTCGGTGAAGTTCGAATGAAATTTTGCAGTGTGTATTCGAAGTAATGGCCTTGAACGGAGCTCACAGCGACAGTTAAGAATTGCTGAAAGGAATGAAAAATGGAACGATTGGCGCCTGCTCGCTTGAACCCTTTCACTTTTCTTTCAAATGCCGTACTTGACAAATGATATGAGAGAGGCTACGCTTTTTTTGTTTTCTTATACGCAGCACAACCAGGGCAGTGACTGCACAGCGTTTCAAATATATCTGATAGCTGATTACCGTCACTGCCTCGAAACATTGTGAGGCAGAAATCTAAATAATACCAGCTCTGACCTTTTGCACTCGAGAAGTCCTTTAGGTAAAAAGATTTAGCCACATTGTTGTTGCAGGCAGTATGGTAGGCAAAGAACAACATACCGAAAAGATATCAGAAATTCTACTCATATGAACGGAGAAAGTCACCAATGATCGGCTTGAAAAGCAAGGTCTAGTATCAAAGAAGTATCGCGTGCACATGTTGGCTGCGTGATTACTTGCTGCAAATCCTTCCTGAGGATACAGTACACACGCGCTGTTCGTAGGTAGCATGATCGGGATAAAGAAAAGAGACGTCCTAGTTAATTTGACGGTAGGTTGAGGTCGCGAATTATATTTTATCATGATCAACCCCATTCATAAAGTCCTATTGTTCAGTTACACACTGCACAGGTTAATCATGTACCCTGTAAACAACAAATCGAAAAAAATCTGGGGAAGAAGGGGGGGGTCACTTAAGCTCCTCCCTAGTAGTGTGACGAAATAGCGTTAGTGTGTGCCGTTGGCGGCCTGGAGTTCTCTTTGCAAATCACTTCTCAGACACGGACACTCTTCCTCCTGACGGGGTTTTTAGAGATAAATAGCTTTGAATAATTTCATTTTTATTTTTGCCAATTAATATACAAGGTCTCCGATTAACCAAGACGTTCGTCAGTGGTTCACGGGTAGCGCGCCCTGCTCACAACAAAAGGGGCAACGGTTGGAGTCCCGGTTACACTGTTTTTATTTTCAGCGCGATTGCCTTTCTTCGGAGGAATTACGTAACAGTGGTAGAGTGACGTCATGACTCTCTAGACCAATAGAGAACTGTGCCGTGACGTCACCATTGTTCTGCTGTGTGATCGTCGTAGTGCGTTTTAATTACCTCCGCGGGTACATGTGGTTGTGAAATGGCGACCCTATCAGCCAATCCCAATTTTTTTCTGCATGCGAACGCCCACTGCACGTGTTTCTCTGCTTAACGGCACACTAACGATATCGCATTGAAAAGACCGCCTTCAGAAGGAAAATTTTTTTGCAAGGATAATAAGGTTTTCGATTTAAGGCAGCAAAGAACCGTCGGTACCTTGTTTCATCATTACTGCAACACGACGCCCTCTGGCTGATCTCTCAAGATGAAATTAATACCCTCTAAAAAGGAGAGAAAACATTCTCATCGTCAGCTTGCTCGCGCAAAGAAGTCTCTCTTGCTACAAGGATATATGGTTGCTACCCATAATTATAGCTTCAACACGATCACTCTTAAATACCTTGCTGCATACATTTTTATTTAGAAGCCTGAGCTATAATCGATGATCACAGTGCTATTTGCTATTGTATCTGGACTCGGCAATTGTTGGCGTCATCACACGTACATGCTTGTCCATCAAGTTTTTATTTCTCATGCAACGGAATGGGTTTTGTGCCACGATCCCCATCGTTTTTAGTGCTGTTACATAAATGCAGTATTCTAAGTGTGTCACTTGAATAGTCATTTCTGACAGCAAATTCGACTTCTTTGTGTTTGCTAGCGTTTAACATTGAAATTCCTATTTTTCATTCCAGTCATGAAGGAGTTGTATGATGGGCGGCTTTTTTCCAGATCTGCCGATGCGGTGGATTCTGGGGACTGAGTTACAAGACACTCTAAGCTTACTTAAAAAAAAAAACTCAGAAATAACTTTCTTTTTAAAGATTAATTCTGTTTCATCAGAATTGTCTGGTCTTGCAAACAAAACAAAACTCGAATGCATGTAATCCAAATCAACAACATTTTGCGAACAAAAGAGACTATTCTGTCCGTGTTTTCTACTCGGGCTGATTGGCATTCTAAAGGATCGAGCTGTTCGGTGATTTTATAGAAAACGTTTTCTAACTTAGCGCTCTATTTCCTTAATGCTGCCAGTTCACCTTTCAATTTTTGCTTTTCTAAAATTAGTTGCTTCAACAAATTCTGCGTGCTCACTCTGTCCTAGACTTCCAAGACCTCAGCGTCATTAGTGCTCTGAACAAATGAATACTTTATTAGCGCCTGTATTGCTAATGTGGCGTTTGTTTTTATTTACTTGGTTGATTTTTTATCCCCAGTAATTTATTTTCTGCATATGACATTGGGTTTCAATACTTAAGTAAGACCTATGGGAACCATGGTCGCCGCATATTTTTTAATTCGCTCCTCACAGAAATCGCTCTGTACAGCCGATGAGTGGTTATAGAGCAAGATATTGCTGCTTAAGCTGAAATAGCAACATGAAACAAGCAAAGAAAGGGAAAACTAATGTTACCATTTTCTAAAGCGTGGTGCTAAGACATGTAATTTGCGTGCACAAGAATGCAATATGTTGTTTCCAGCTGTTTGAAAGCAAAAAAATTGTTAGGCAGTAGAGACGTCAATAAAAGCATATTAGAAGGCGTATCGCGAAAATGGGAGGACATGTATCCTCCTGTGCGTTGTGCGATAGAATAAACGCAACGGTAGAGACGTGAAAAGAAGCGAAAGGCGATATGCCGTACAAATGTTAGCCGACAGGTTGCGGTGAGGAGGACGGTCGTCATGGGAACAGACGCATTCCCGAAATAGGACGACGAAGCCGCACTGCAGGGATGGGACGCCAGATTCCGAGACCTGCCACCGAGCAACGCAAAGGATGTCCCAGGTCGTTGAACGGAGCATCACGTGCGTCGACCAAGATTGCCGACCTCGAAGATGCCTGAAACGAGGGCCTCTATGTGCTCCGTGCTGACAGGCAGACGATGTCTGAGTAGAAGAGGTTTTTGCGACTAGCATCGTCGATATTGAAAGCAGACAGCACGCTTTCGCGCAAAACATATTTTTTGTTTTCTTTTGCTGGTTGTTCTCTCTCAATTTATATCTTGTTTGAGCCAAAGCTTTTTCAATCTTTCCCTTCCCTCATAGCTCAGCCTCGCCCTCCAATTGCTTGGAAAAGGCGGGTTCCGTCTGGTCTGGCTGGAATTTCCGACAGTGAGCTGCCGTTTTTTTTCGTCTGCTGTAGGAACTGATAACGCAGAATAAGGACGCTTTGTCCTATACTGATAAATAGATGCCATGGGGAGACCTGCGCAGCTTAAGGGTACCTTTCAAAGGGATAGAGACAAGCCAGTGCGCTTTTTACTGTCTCCGACTTTTCTGACGATACATCGTAATGCGTTCTTCAGGTAGCATTTCGCGTTGAAAGCGAAACTAAATGATAAAAACGGTACAGTGTGTTGAAAACTAGGCTTTGCAGATTTCTTGAAATTATGGACTGAATCATACGCGCAAGCCACCTCTCTACATAAATTATGTGAGCAGGCATGTCCAGCATTGTCGGGCAAAAATTTTGAAAATTAGAAAATTGTAAGATGCTCTCATTGAAATATTCAAGGTAATGGTCCATTCTTCTTATATGTAGCAAAATGTTTCTTTTAAAGTGTTTTCATGGATCGCACCGGAAACGTAGACTAGCCTAGGAAGCCAATGGGGAACGCTTTTGACGATTGCAAAAGCGCTAATAGAACAAAAATGCAATACTGCAGTCTCGTCATCTGCCGATATAATGATTGTTATAGTGAAATTTTTTTCATTACATAAAAAACTTCAACTCATAAAAATTTCCTGCTCAGAAATCCTTTTGTACATAATTGTTGGGTACGGGGCACAAAGTGAGATGACAGTAGTCACGCTGAGACACCCTAACTAACATCTAGTGCTTAAATTTTCAGCCACCACGGCTATCGCGAATGTCTATACTGGAAACACAGAGGCGGTAGCATTCATACACTTCTTCATTTGTTGGAAATATTCAAGAGCATGCGTGTTCCGAGGTATTCGACTCTAAATTTTGCACACACCTGGCATAATTACGCATTCAAGGCAATGACGGTCGACGGGAAAGTCCGCCTTTTGTGATGAAGCTGTTAAATCAAGCGTGTCTTTCTTTTTGACACGCAAAAGAAAAAGGGAAGTAGGTATCCGCTTCACCGGTCGCTGCACGCAGTTGGTAGACCAAACGGCGCCTCACAATGGGAAGAGATTTGCGCCTACAGTCACCGGCTTGCGAGGTCAATTACGTGAATCGAGCAGAAAATTTTGACGCGAACGCCTGGAAACACGCACGTGCTAGGACAATTGCATCAATTGGACTTCTGTCGGAATACGACTGCCTCATAGTTTCTAATGTCAATAATCCCGCTTACTACAGTCACTAAACAGTTCATCAGTGGAATTTAGCTCATAAGGTACCTGACGGCGACAATTATTGCATCACTTTGTGTCTCTCTGGGAGTATAACGCATTTATAGAAATGGATTTGGCATACCTCTCAACGTCTATTTTGAAGAAGTCTGTAAAGCTTAATTTTGACCACCCTGTGCACAAGTCTACCTAATAATCCTCTTGAGATTTGCACTAGCTCTGAGGATCTTCCAACCTTACCCGTGGAATGCCGAATTTTCAGATTACCTCTTCCTATGATGCGTCATCATGCGTTGTACCTCTTACAAGGCAACCAGTTTTTTATGTGAATGACAACAAACACAGATTGAGTAAATAAGTTTATGCCGGCCCCGGAATAAAATATAATTTCAGCGTCATAGGTTTCGTTTTCTACTGCTTTCATTCAATTACAATCGTAGCCAGAATCGATAGTCATATGTGTCAAACCTTCTTGAAGCCAAGCTCTGTTTTGCCAGCAAGCACAGCGAATCCAACAAGAGCAATAGCAGTTCTTTCCCTCAAATCATTACAACTACCATAGCTCTCAGGAGATTCATTTCGTCTGATGTTCATGCCGGTACGTCGTATGGCCGCAATTCATATCACGTACAAGTGCGGAGGAGCCAGGTGAAGGAAATACATAGGCAACACAAACGCTGTGCTGCGACGGGTATGTGCCCTTGGTATGCAGTAAACTCCAAAACTTGGTGGAAATGTAGCAGTAAAGGGCGTTCCATTATCAAACAAATCTGTGCCGGGCAGACCGACCCGGTTTTAAAATTTCCCCAAGGCCTCCCTCGACGGTGGTTCGAGAAGGGGTATGAGATAAGAGAATTGCATCTATCCAATTGATGTAGAATTCCACGACGACTGGAGCATCTTGTTCTGAATCGGTTACACAGAATCAATATGCAGCCTCGGCTATCATTCTCAAGTCTCTCGCCAGCTAACAGGTGCCTGGCTAGGTGGCAATGGGAGCTCTTGAATGCAGCTTTGATTCTCAGGAAAAATGCGCTCCGTATCTTTGTACAGAACGCGTAAGATTCTTCTTCAAGGAAGACGCACCTTGGTGCGCTGCGTGTACCAATTCCAAAACTCTTGCCATGGCTGCTACCAGAATAACAGACTGGCGGCCCCAGAGAAGAAGTGTTTGGCTAACGGACAACTCGTGTCACCTTATTGGATGCGCCAGCATCTGTTCGAAGATCGAGTGCAGCGGCCAACCCTAAAGGACATTCCTGGAGACTCAAAAGAAAGCATTCGACACACGTATGTCTTGATGTGAATGCAAATTTAATTTATGTGCTATCTCGTATTTCGTTGCCGTTCTTTTCTTAATTGAATTAGATACCTTCAGACATTCCAGAGTAGTCAGTGTATCAATGCGAGTGCAAGAAAAGAGTGCAGCTCACTCGCCTTTTGGGTGGCAGGGGCTAATCTAATAGCATCAAGATTTCTTAGTGCGGTAGCATTACTGTGCGTATTTTCTAATTTCAATCATAAGATTGCACTAGACGTCCGTCCCTGAAGGCTGCTTTGTGGCAGGTGGCCCACGTGCCCAACGAGTTGTCGGAAACCTGTCAGGTGTATACTCCTGGCAGGTGTACACCTGGCAGTGATTGAAAAAAGTAACTCTTTGTCGGTATTGATCACGGCAGAGTTGCGGGAGCCCTCGTCTAGAGCATTGAGATAGTGCGCATCTGGAATGTTCAAAATGCTGTACCCTGCCCTCCTCCTGAGCAGAACTGAGCAGAACTATATTCTATAACTGGTAGAGAGAAAAGCTTCATTTCACAAACTTCAGCATCACCTTAAAAGCTCTACATATGCGAGCTTGTACATCTTTCTTCTGAGCCGGCACAGTAAGAATAGTCCACTCTCCGTGAATGACAGGGGATAGATACTATGGCAGTTGCCACAAGTGTTCAATTTCTCTTTAACCTTACGGCGGAGGGTGTAACGTAATTTTTTCGCATTGCATAATTTTGGCTGCGCTTCCGGACTTACCTGTCACGCTTTTCAGAGTTTCCGTGACTTCCAAGACGGCAGTCGAAACCACAGGAGTCAAGCTCAGATCCTGCGCTGGACGATGAACAGGGAGGGAAGCTTTTTCTGCGGTTTCATGTTTTCGCAACAAGTCCCTGACGCACAGTAGGGATCCTTCGCAATCGAAAAACGTGGTGACACTTAAACAGCTTTAGGAGTACAGTGCAATAGCGCAACAGACCACTTGTGTAAAAGTGCTCCTTCACGTCCACTTTCGTTACGCATACTATACTACTGAACGAACGCTCCTGAGTGGTATAGAGGTAGTGCGCCCGCATAGCAACCCAAAAAGCGGTGGTTTAGTCCCCCACTCGACCTTCTTTCTTTCCTGCGAAAGTGCTTTTATTTTCTCAGATGCACTTCGCAATGCGGTTGGGTGAAGTCAGGACTCTCTCAAACGACTGAAACTGCGATGATGTCACGACTACGTCGCGACCCTCTTTACGAAATGAGAAATTCATCACATTGATGACGCCGCCGACTTTTCTCGAGAACGGAACCTCTAATGCTGTCAGAATAAAACGAAGATGAGGTTGCAATCGATAGCTCCTGTGGATACCCGCGGGCAGGGCCTATACTGCGAGAACCGGCAGTCTTCCAAGGTAACTAGAAATTTATATTCCAGATTCTGCAGCTCAGGCCTTTGATTATTATGCGCTTCGTAGGTTGCTGTAAGGATGACCCACATTGTCGATCTCGTATCAACTTCCGTTGAGAGTTTGACACCGTTCCAGGTGGAAGAGTCCAATCGGTGGCACGATCAGTTCATTTGTCGTCAGGGACCATACGTGGGATGCACTTCGCTGTTGCTACATGATGGCACTTTCTAGTTCACCGAACGTTTTTTTCGCCTTTGCGCACATGTCAGCCAAGTGACATTGGGTGCCGCAACTTAAGCAGGGTTGACGCCGCATTGAGAAGCTCGCATCATATCAATAATTTCCGCAGCGCTCGTATCTGGCACTCGTGTTCCGCTGTCACAACATCCTTCTTTGCTAGCAGCTGTTTTTGTAGGGTCTTCGATCGGACGCCATACATGATGCAGTGTCTCAACGTCCTGTGCAGCATTGTTTTAAAGTTTCAGTTCTTATCAGTATGTTGCATTTCGACAACGAAAGCCTGTGCAGGCTGCCCTTCCCGCATTTTCTGCTAAAAGAGTTTTAAGCTTTCCGAAATGTCGTTTGGCATAGAGTTGCTGTACTTGCGTAACTACTCGACTTCAAATTGATATATCATTGAGTTAGGCTTCTCTCAGCCACCTTGCCCGTAAAGTATAGAAGTTATTCTCTCCCAAGCTCCGCGACTCGCAGGGTTTTTTACATCGGTATTTACATGCTTAGCTTTGAACACTCGAAAATACGAACTTACCTCATTCACTAGAAAGTGTTCCGCAATGCATGCTCGTCACTCATTACATAGTATTTCCATGAAAAAAATTGTGCATATAAATATCTTGACGTTTATTTCACATCTAAGTTTATGTTGATGAGGAAAGATGGCCATATATTGCATCCAAAGCCTGCAGTATGCTGAATTTCTTAAAACGTATTTGTAATGAAATGCAGTCCAGTTTCAAACAAGTCCTGTATTTCATTTAGGTAAGACCAATTCTTTAATCTTATTGCTTATTGCTTTATTCATATTGCTTATTTGTCTAAAACACTTACCCGCTGCGGTGCCTGAGTGGTTATTGCGCTCGGCTACTGATCCGGAATATCCAGGTTCGAACCCGACCGCGGTGGCCGCGTTTCGATGGAGGCGAAAAGCTAAGGCGTTGCGACTCCTTTTCCGCGTTCAATTTATAAGTTTGTTTCGAATGTAGTAGAAACATGCCTTTCTAAATCATTGTTCTAGCAATATGAGTGCGCCTTTTGACACGACAAGCATCACGATTGCAAGAAAGAACCAAACAATCCAATTCTTCTTCCAAGACAAGAACTTTATTCAGTTGTACTCTATGCGACTTTGAATTATTGATCCCCAACGAGAACTCTGTTTTCTCAACGTCATCACCTCTGTACGACATCTGTAGACCTCTGCTGGCCAAAGCGTTGGAAAATAATATTCTTCTCTTGAGGAGATAATCGTGTTCCTGTTCTTAATGTAGGCTGCTGTTTCGCTTCCTGCCAGATATTCACTTGATAGGACACTCACATGTTGCGAGAACCACGGAAATGTCAAAATGTCACGACTCTTGATATACTCTACTATCCGTATAGTAAATGTGCAAGGTCGTTTGTGAGCTGAGCCTGTTTAAACTTCATGATTTCGTGCATCAGCAGTAACAAAAGTGAACACTAAAAGATCTTAATCGATATCTATGTTTCCCTTTTGCTTTCAAGAGACAGGCATATTCGTCTGAATTGTAATAAATGTTTAGTGCACAATGTCGGTAATGCGGTGTGCTATTCTTATCACAGCAACCGCGAACAGTGCCCTTTGTTTTGCGCTCCTTTCTTCTGTACTTCCATGAAAATTACTTAGTAAACTATACTTATAATTATAATTATACTGAGTAAATTAGAACTATGCGTCTTTCTATGAAACAGCATTAATTGTGGCGTGAGGGTTTATCCGTTTTTTTTAAATTTTATTCTGTCTTTTCACTATTTCCTTCGCATTTCCACGATATTTTTATCTTCCTTCTCGTCGTCCAGGAGGCTTATAACCATTATCTTCGACGTTAACCTGCCGGCCGCTTACTGTTTGTAAAGGACTGGCTGCTCGCGGGAATTCACCTTCTATGGTCGGGGAATCCTAGTGCGCGGTCTCAGAGAGTCGAAGCCAGGATGTCGTACATCTGTAGTCAGTGCGTCTCACAAATCCGAATCATCATGGGCATCCTGGTTCTGCACAGAGGCAAGAAAATTGCCTCTTAAAGGTGTAAGACAATTCGTGGCTGCAGCAGAAGCGCGAGGCCTGGAAAAGTTGGACGAATGAGTTTTGCCATGCCTAAAAATGATTTTTTAGCTAAGGCGTTTACTTCATATTGAACAATAGCACCTAATACGGCCCGTTATTCTTTATTTATTGATTGATTTATACTACCCCAAACGCCCCATTGAAGGGGTATTACACTGAAGGGGTTACTTCGTACACTTGAAAGAACGGATTGTCTTCCCACTTTCTGCGAGACACTTCATACTTCAAGCGTCCCCTCAAAGAAAGAAAAATGGAAAACACACACACACACACACACACACACACACACACACACACACACACACGCACACACGCACACACACGCACACACGCACACACGCACACACGCACACACGCACACACGCACACACGCACACGCACACGCACACGCACACGCACACGCGCACACGCACACGCACACGCACACGCACACGCACGCACGCACGCACGCACGCACGCACGCACACACACACACACACACACACACACACACACACACACACACACACACACACACACACACACACACACACACACACACACACACACACACACACACACACACACACACACACACACATATATATATATATATATATAATTTGTTTTCTTTGCTGCCTGGCTCTGTGGGTTAAAGAGCTTCTTATGGGCGCTCAAGCTATGGTTGTCGTATATATTTCGCGATGCAAAGAAACAATGTTTTTGCTTTTCATTGAAAGACAATGAAAGCGAAAGCTGCAACTGACTCGTTCATTCCTGCTGACACATAACAGTTAATCTCAGGGCCACCTACTTCGCATGAGCAAAGGCCAGATATTGTGCATTCTTGAGAACCCACACTGGCTTCACACCGTATTGTCACTTAAGGCAGTGCAGACACAAAGTGTTTGGGTGCCCGTTTTTTTTTCACTTTGAACAAGGCCTACGTGCCTTGTAATCATAAAAATGATCTCAGAGCACAAGTGCGGGGAGTTAATAATGATTTACAAACAGTTTTGAACTAACAAATTCAATGTCGGTCGATGCCAACGCTGAAGTTTACCCTGACGTCACAGACGACCGGCCAGATTCGGCTAGCATAACACTGCTGACGTCGGCGTCGCCTCCAAGCACTCGGTGTTTCTCTGAACAATCGCTGGTTTCGGTGACGAGAAAATAATTGGCGCTGGTGCAACCAAACGGCACTTGATGCGGGTTGAAATGCTGATCGGCTCTACGGTCAACATCCAAGATAACATTACTTTCCGCTCAACATCTGCGACTGAAGTTTCCTAAAGCCATCACCTTTTGCTCATGAAACATATCATACTGTTTGCTTGCGGCCGAAATTTTTCGTCTACACCGATTTTAACAACTAAGATGCACCGATGTACCCTCCAGCGTGCAGCAGACAACAGCACTTCCTCCGGGGTAACTCCCACGTCCGCCTGTCATTTGAATAGAAATCTATTCATCGTTCAGTCCGGAAATAAACTGCAGTAAAATCTGAACCCCAACCTCCCTTTTAACCCTGCTTTGCGTCCCGCCCTTTCAGAGCACCAAGTTTCTACTCAACAGAGATGACTGTGTTTTCCTAGGCCAGCCAGTGAAACCAGAGGTCTTCGGTTAACGAATATCTTCAGCGAATCAGATGGCGGCGTGACTGATTACCATAAAATGACAGGAAGAATTCTATTTATTCTGGAAAATGACACGAGCGTAAGGCACAAGCAAAACGGAAAATAAATATTTCCTCTGCTTGTGTTTTAGGCACACTACGCAACGGAACTTGCCGATTCTGTTTGCAGACGATCTCGGCAAGGAGAAGCGCGTTCAAGAGTGGGCGACCGTAGTGCTGCCGCTTCTTTCACGACTCGCGGATAAAAGTGTTGCCCACGCTACAGGGTCTTTTGTAGTACACTGTACTAACGGCGGGATGTTTTGCGCTGTATAAGGCATCACTGAGCAATATCAGTACCATTTGTAGAAGTACCAGAACAGAACGACGAGGAGACCACAGAGGAAAGACTGCTTTCTGTTGCTACTGTGGCACAACCAACACCTCTGTACAAAAGAATTTTCCAGCGGGAAAGAGCGTTTATGAGTGCCGTTTTTTTTTCAGTATAACAATGAATATATCCGCAGATCTCTAGTCAACAGGGTTGCATTTTTTTCCGTTTAACATTTTTCTCGATCGTCAAAAACGTTCCCCTTAATTTTCTTATGGCAGCCTTAACTGCTTGATGCGAGCGATTGAAGAATAGACAATTACTATAATTATATTCTTAATAGCACATTCATATAGAAAAAAAAAGTCTTGTACAATGATGCTGAACATGTTAATGCCGTATGCTCTGAAACGTAAGGCAAGCATTTTTGTTTGTATTTTCTTGTAATCACTTCCTGCCACTGTTGTGCCCAAGCATTGAGAAGCATTGTGCCCAAGCATTGAGTTTGAGGATTTCATTCGAAATATTCTATTAATTACAAAAATCTTCAAACGGGAAGATTTTTTCAAAATTCTTCAGTGTAACAGTTTCACTTGCGGATAATTTTGATCATTTATGATTTTTTCAGGACGATAATAACTGGGCTCAGAAATGCAAGCCAATACCACAGATCAAGACAAAATTAAAAAGCGCTCCTTCTTCTGTGAGTGTGCCGTTACCACTACAGAAATATTATACTGCATTGCCTTTGGAGGATAGCTTTCATATGCATTTTATTTTGGCAGGACTTCTGCATCCTGTTTTTCATAATTTTAATGCAACAGACTGTTTCAACCAGAGAATGCAAAGAATTGACTTGTATGTGTAAACAGAAATGAAAATTAATCGCTTTTTGACACTCTCTGACGCAAACGCTGCATCCTGCATTACAGAGCTGAAACGAGAATACAGATCACGCCACACTCTCTGCGCTCATGCGCATGACTGCCGCATGGACGTCACCCTAAACTAGCAGATAAACATCCTTGGTTGGCAAAGCGGTCTGTCAAATGTTGGTAAAAATGAAAGTAGAATTTTCAAAAGACCATGCTATACAGTACATACGTTTATAGGACCATTTGCTCACTATGTCCGTGTTCGTATTTTAGTGCTGCTATGGCCTCCCTAAATATGTTCCAACAAGCCCAGCCACAAGTACTTCTCTGTTATATAAACAAGTTTGCGCCCTTTCAAAACTCGCAGTGAAATGTAAACAATGCATTATTTGCTGTCGCCGCCCACGAAGTGGGTTGCAAGAATACAGAAGAAAAGAAAACTTGAGTACCGGTAAAAGGAAAGCTTCCCTTCGCCCCATTATTTTTTTTTCAGATGTTGCTGTAAGTAAACAGAACAGCTAGGAAACTAATAAGCTTTACTGCCTTATCCTGTTAGCTTCGGGCAAAGGCGAAGTGCTGGAGTGTGGCGGCGGAAACCTGAGGAGTTTGCGAGGGGACAAAAAGGCGAACGCAGTCAAAAACGCAGTCAGAATGCGAGAACAGTCGAACAAGAAAAAACAAGAGTCTCTGAAAATACCTTGCGCAGTTTTGACAACATACCATCGCAAGCAGCATTGTGCGCTTGGCAATTTATGCGTTGCGCTATTTGCTACAGAGAGCTTCTAGTTCTAGTACCTCAAAAATCACGAACGGAAGGATTACAAAAGGACACTGGTAAAATTGTAAGAAGGAAAATTGCGCGTGCGATTCGAAAGCGAGAATATGGATTATGTAAATAGCAGGCACATGAACCTGGAGAAAGAGTGTAAGAACTTGTCAGCGCCTTAAAGCCATGGCACGACTGTTGCCGATTTATTGTATTAGCTACTGAGCCCTTTTGTTGCATTATATTATATTACTTGTACGCAGCGCTAACTTTCTTCACTGTTATCACATATCATTTTCTTTTCGCGCGTAAATAAAACCGGGCAAAAAACTTTGAGATCTCATGCATTGGTGACGAGCCTAAGTCTTCAACCTTTTATAATGACGGATAGATTTAGCAGAGTTTTTAATTTCCTTCAATTCTTTTATCTCTTTTTTTTGTGGCAACATTGCAGTTACAAACTTCATGCGATGTTTTATTATTAAACCATCGTGACTGATGAAGCACATTATCGGGTCGAATCATTCCCTATGACCAACATCTACACAACGGAAAGGAGATACCATTAATTTTCTTGCTTAAATCAGAAGCAAGAGAAGGACAAGTCTCTGCACAATGTCGAAGGTTTACTTATAAAGTTTGTCTTTTATTGAAACGTTGGTTTTATTATTTATCGAAACATACAGCGCAGCCAGAATTTCGCTTTTACCACGGCAGCTGAATCTGCTCTAGCAAGAAAGGCTGGTCGTGCCTCAGGATTGAAAACTCATGACAGGTCCTCACCGCGAATTCTCAAATCTAAGAAATTTCTTTTAGCAAGACTGCACTGCCTTCAGTAAATATGAGAAGCCCCGTTCATGAAATTCTCTACCCAACTGCAGCCATTCATTTCGAGCTAATCTATGCGAAAGCGACCCTGTCATATTTACATCAGTTCTGCCTAAACATAGAATTACAACGCAGCTACCATGGGTGCCACGACTACACATGCTACACTCTCGTCCGCCCTAATTAAAAAAAATGTTGTTCATTGGACCCAGTGCCAAGATTGTCAAGAAGACAGCAATTTTACTGGTAAGACGTTTAAATTCTCTTTCAAGGTATGAAGCACGACGTTCACGCCAACACACGTTTGCCCACTTAAGGTCCCTTAATTCAGCTATTGCTAACAAACCTTTGAAGGCATTTTTGGTAGTCAATAGGAGCACCTGAGCGCATTCTATGTCCTTAGCTACCTATCCTCTCTCCGATCATCGCTTTGACGTGGGACCCATGCAGGTGCGTTGATTTAACCGTTTTAATACTGCACGTAAGAACTGCGTGTTTATGTGCGCAAGCCTTAGCATTTCAGGGGCCTCTCTAATTCTCCTTCCTGTGGTACCTGCCGTGCTCCCCACGCCGCCAATGCGGTCAGAAAAATTGGTTTTATTACCTGATGTGGTTGTTGGAATGAATCTTCCGGAGATCACTTCGACATCGAAAAGCTGCAGACAGATAGATCAGGAAGAAATATTCGCGGCAGTAATATACGCGCCATAAATTATCCCCCTGCAAACTGCACCGGGGCGTCCGGGGCGTACGGTTTGTGTACGCTGTGGTATGTTGCTCGGTATTCTTTATGTAACAGCAACAGAGACTGCCTCCGGTAAAAAACACCAGCAGTAGGAGTAGATGCTCAATGTCTGGATCATGCAACGATCCCTTAAGCCAGCGTACTGTTATTTTTTCTTTCATACAACATTGAATGCACAAAACTATAAAAACATTTTTGAAGCGTGAAGGAGATTGCGTGTTTCCATTTCGACCTGTGTTAGCCTTCATATCTGGACATTATAATTTGCAGATGCGAGGGGTACCACAGAAAAAAAAATGAAAGCACGACGCAAGGTCATGCCCGTTTCCGAAAATATTTAGAATTTCAATGCGCACGAAAGCGCCAAAGATAAGTATCGCATTTATGCTCTTCTAGAACCTTTTATGATTGCTCTTAATGTTAATTTATGAATATGACGATTTCTTTCGGCAGTCCAGTGCTGGTCCATGCTCCGAATCATTTTCGCACACTGCGACGATGGCAGAATACGCGATTGCAGTGACCTCTAAAACGTAAGCGCGCCTTCAATCTTCAACGTACGGAGTGATTGTCTGCATTCCCGCGAATTATGAAGGATATTAATAAAAAGCTGGCGGAAGGAAGCCTCCTAAATTTAATGCTCAATACGCGATCCAAGGATACGACGCATTTATCAGCGATGGCGCCGATATTGAAAAGGTTAGAAGGAGGTTCACATCAGCTGAAGCATTCTTTGTTAGTGAAGCAAAAACTGTCGGGTAGTGAATTTACTACAACGTTGAATTGTTTCTGTGAATCACATCGGTATCTACTGCACCCCAGCTAAAGCGATTGTTGCAAAGTCATTTCACGATCTGCTACCGGAAAAGTTTCTAAACAAGAAAATCAGAGTACAATATACCTCCACTGCAAATCACAACTTTCTTTTGACCTTCCCAAACTACTGTTCCTTATATTTAGGCCTCAATTAGGTTCTGTGCGGGCAGCCTAGCAGGTTTGCCATTTAGGCGTTTGCTATTCAAAAGCCCCGAAGGCAATTGCGCTACATCAGGTAGCAATATTTCGGAACAAAGTGCATGCTTAAAGCTCTTTACCGCGAGGTTCAGCGAAATGTGCTAAAGTATTTATATTTTTCGATGTGTTCAGGTAGAAAATACGGGAGCAAAGTCCTATTCGTTCAGTTTTGAAGCGCTGTTTTAGTTTTCTGCACATACTCGTTTTTCCAATCTCTCTCCTCTCCAGTCCGCTGCCCTCGGTACGCGGCGCCAGCGATGAGACTTCTGACACGGCGCGTCTCGCAGCATCTGCCGCATATAAACGGGGCTATTACAATCTCCCGCTCTCGCAATACTCTTTCCTCCTTCTAAAGTAACCACTCTCTGATTACGTGTTCTTACGCTTTCGTCATACTCTCCTCCTTCCTGAGTATGTACCCTCTGGGTGGTTCCCGTAGCAACCACGCTCTTCTCGGGCCTTATGCTTTTCGCCATTCCTTCCTCTCTCCTGTCGTTTTAGATTCTTCCGGTCTCTCGGTACTCTCCTCCTTCCATGGTAAGCATCATCCGACGTGGGATTCCTCCGCCTTCGCCGCCACCAACCTCCTTGCATGGTAGCCGCGTTCCTCATAGCCTGAGTCTCTTTAGCACGTTAAACCCCTATGAACCATAAACCAAACCTTCCATAGTAACCCTCGTTTTTTTAGGGTGCTACACTTTGATGTGGCTCCCATGGCAACCGCCCATCTGTTACGCTTTTTTCGGCTGCCGCCATACTATACTCATTTAATGGTAGCCGCCATCCGGTATGAGATACCTCCGCTTAGCTCCACGGTAACCATCCTGCGGATGTTTCCGGTGGTAACCACCCACCGGTTACGCATTCCTACGCTCACACCATGCCTCTTCCTGCCACGGTAACGACCCTTCCAGAGGTTTCCGGAGGCAAAGACTCCACAGATCACACCGACTACTTATACGATACGAAACCCAGGAGCAGGAGTTTAACAAGAGTGGATGTAAAAACCAAACTTCGGCATATTGGCTTGGGGGAGGTGCCTCTTACAGGATTCGCTGCACGAGGTAAGAAAGTTTTGCCCATTACGCCAAATGCCAGTGATGTTGCCGCAATTGTTTTGGTTTGGTTTGGTTTGGTTTATGAGGGTTTAACGTCCCAAAGCGACTCATGCTATGAGGCACTCCGTAGTTAAGGGCTTCAAGAAATTTCAACCACCTGGGGTTCTTTAACGTGCACTGACGTCGCACAGTACACGGGCCTCTAGAATTTCGCCTCCACGGAAATTCGACCGCCGCGGCCGGGATCTAACTCGCGTCTTTCGAGTCAGCGGCCGAGAGCCATAACCACTCAGCTACCGCGGCGCCCGTTTCGCACTTGTGTGGAAGAGCGGTAATAGTGATTGGAAGTTATTTTTTGGAAGGTAATAACGCGATACGTGACGCATGAATGAAAACATGTGCCCTATACTGATGCATTTTCTCAGAGAAAAAAACAATGCCATCAAGAACAAAGCCGTAAAAAGAGAAAGGAATTTAAGGCGCCTATAATATGGCAGCTATTCCAAACGCTACTAAATCGTGACTGTATGTATGACGCTAATCTTAATGTCATCAATTACAAGAACTCTATTCCTTAACGATTTAGCAAAGGTCATTCGGTAGGAGAGTCCTCTGCCTATATTGAAACTTTCGTGAAGCCAATGCGGCACGTTGTTCTTTCCGAGCAATCACGCAGCAGGGATAGGATTCACATTCATCAGGGACCAGTTCCTGTCTTATGTAAGGGCTTTCTAGAGACCACGCTCCAGAAATACGGCTCTATACCTTAATTAAAGTGCTAAACGCACCGTGATTTTTATCATCGATGCATAAAGTGTCTAAAATTGAGATTTAAAGTTCTCTTAAAATTGGGCTTTGAGCGGTTCCTCAAATCCACTTCTACAAATACGCTACGCGAGGAAGCGGACACCAATTAATAAATAATTTTCATCGTCAGGCATCCAAATAACTACCATCAACTAAAGGACTTCTTAGTACTGAAGTAAGGGGGAATACGTGTGCATACCGAGTTTTTGAGCAAAAACTTTAAAAACCTTTCAAAAAATTGGCTTCTTAGGGCAAAACTATTGCATTTGCAGCATAGTATTTTCAGTTCTCACCAGAAAACTTGGCAATTGTCTTAAGTAGTAAGCTGATGAACAAATTTTTAAAATTACCATTTTAATTATTAGAGTTAGGTGCGTTTAGATATTCGTAGCCGGTCGTAAGTAATACCCGTACCACTTTTTATAATTTCGAAAACTCGATTACCCGCGCCTTTGTGAATCGACAAAATTTGGCTGCTTCGTGCGATAATGCATGCGCTTTCAAAAGCATGCAGGCAAAGCAACCGTTTCAGTGTGCCTAACTAGTCGAAAAGGCGAAACTTTGTCGCGCCACAGCGCCAAGGGTGTTCACGTTTTCGAAATTCTAAAAACTCACATGGCTAGTACTGACGACTGGCAATCAATCTCTAAGTGCAACTGGGCGCCTAACCCTACGATTTGAAATTAGTTAACCAAGTTACTTCACATCATTCACCGGCTTGCTAGTGCCCATCAACACTGGCAATACTATGCCGCAGAAAACGTATTTTTAGTAAAAAAACCTATTTTTGAAAATATCTGAAAGTGCTCTCCCAAACACCCGATATATTAGAATCTAAGAGAGAGTCGTATTCAAACACAAATTTAATTGATACCGTTGTCCTAGCATGAGTGTGTTCCTAAATATTCGCGTCCAAATTTTAGCGCGCTCAGCATAAATTTCCATGCAAAGCGGTGATGATCAGTGCGAAACTCCTCCATGCTTAATGTGGCGTTTCATCTGCCAACGGAGCACAGCGACCGGTGAAGCTGAAAACTGTGTGCCTTTCACTTTCGCCTAGGGAGGAGCTTTTCGTTGACTGCCACTGCTTTGCACGCGTAATTACGCGAAATCAGTGGAAAATTCGGGGCCGAATGCCTCTGAACACCCGTACTCCAAAAAAATTCTAAAAATGGTGTAGCCTAGAAATCTGACCGCCTCTACGTGTCCGACATAAATATTCACAACAGCGGCACTAGAAAAAATGCTAATTACGCGATTTCAGTTGATTACATGCTTGACAGTGACAATCACTACCACGATTTGTGCCCCCCCCCCCCCCATTCTTAGGCGCATATCTTGTTTGCAAATGTGGTCTTGATGTCACTCTCCACGGCTATTTATAATAAATGTGTAGAGCTAACTTTATTTACTTTGTACAGAATTTACCACATCGATGTGAACCCATGCTGCGAGGGACTCTCATGAGTCAGCTGGAGCTGTACAACACGCAGCCCGCGACAGTTGTATGTTGGGCCGCATTGAAAACTCATCGCCGCTTGGAAGGCATTCGCTGCCACGTATTGATCGGTTCAACGTCTTAAACAGCGCAAAGCAGCTGGAAGTAAACCTGCAAAATAATTGAAAGTGTTTTTTTCAATCAAGTGTTTTTGTTAGAGAGAAATTGTATTACCACAATGTGCACAGTCTTTGTCTTCGCATCGATACAATAGGTGACGCAAGATATTAAATGTCGACAACCCTTATAGTTAATCCGATGTTCGCGGAAATGACCATGCCCATGAAGAGGACTTCTTTGCTTTAGTCCTACATGGACATAAAAATAAACTTCGCAAGAACACTAGCCGTCCTAACCGATAACGCATGAACACGTATGAATCGACGTTTCCGTCAGCAACGAACAAATAATATCCCATAAGATTTTTAAGTTATGATTGCTGCTGAAGGCATTTCGCAAATCGGGTGTTATTTTTAAGTCAAATGTTGATACTACGGCATTTTTCTTTTATTATGCAGGAAATATTTGTCGTTGCCCAGTGCATTCCCTCCCATTTTCTTTGATGACCTTGCAGAAACACTTCCGCGACAACAAAACAAGGGTGCGGTTCCATCTGGCCGCACCGATTACTTCCTGACTCGCGGCCATGAGGACATTCCTGACAATCCTTGACCTTTCATGTTCGATATCAATCAATTCAGGCGCTCCTAATCCACGTCTATTTATTTTGCGCGCCCACACAATCTTACGCCACTTCGAGGCTCTGTAGCGGATCAGTCGGTGTTGAATAATTTATCCGCTTTCAAAAGAGCTGTATATACGCAAGCGGTGGATTGTATAGCCTTGTGATTTCCGCAGTGGAACGTGTGGGCAGCACGCGACTTTCCGTGTATCGCACGCTGCTGGTTTGTCGAATAACAGGCGTGGCTAATGAAGGCTTCGTGCATTTGTCGCTGTCTCTGCGGCATTGTGACGGCCATTTATTTTAGTCGCGTGAGGATTGTACTTTTCTCTGCGAACATTTAGGGGCCTGATTTCATCGCAAGCTTATTACCTAGGCACAAATTGATTTATCAGTTCAGTAACTATCAATCTCAGGAAAAGTAAACTTAAGATGTGTAGTATGATTGCAGCATCTGTACAGTCGAGGACAAAAGTCTCCGGACCACTTTTTCCTCAAAAGAACTCGATAGCTCTATATTTGGCGGCGAGAGCTGACCACATTTGTGGAGATGAGAAAACAAATTTTGACGTTCACCTCCACAAGTTTTGTCTGCAGCCGAATGATAATAGCATAGCTACCGGCTTCGTTATAGGAGCACGTGGTTCATGGACTTTTGAATCTGACTGTACATTTCTTCATTTTGGGACTAATACAAATATTTGTAATTCCTGAGTAAAATAGCTGGAAAGACTTGTTTCCTCTGTGTGTGGTCATGTTTACACGAGCAAGATCTTTCAACACTAGAGTGCACAATTAACATAGTTCGCTTTAGGAAAGTTTCATTACCATAACGTACGGCAGGAAATCTAGAAAAGCAAAAAAGCGTTCTGCCGTTTGAAAGAACTAGTGACATCATGAATGATTTACTATATTCATATTCAGAGTCGCCTCTCTTGCTGATTGTGTCCCTGCGGTAAAAAATAGGCGACACATTTGGGCCACATTCAACGCTTTCAAAGCTAAGCAGTTAAACTAGTGCCATTTATCAAATTACTGTTTCTTTCATTCCCACTTAACCGTGAGCTAAATATCAAGTCCTTTCGCCAACATTTTTATTTCCAGTTATTGCTGCTCTCGTAAAGTTTAATAAATCGCAATATTGCCGCTAAAACATCGCGCACTGGGGACCTCGGTACTACAAGCAACAAGATTTTTTGAGAGCTATAATTTTTTTTTCAATTTAGTACTTACTATGGAAAATTTGCTATTGAATTTCTTGGCATATCAATTTGGAATGTTTTACCTCTGAAAATGAAATCACATTATTTAGATTCAATTTAAAGCCACGCTAAAGCACTCTGTAAGAAAAATTTCTAATGCTTAATAAATTAACTCAGCAGGTTCTACTTCCCTGCATTCGACTTTTTAACCGCCGCGGCTGGTCGGTGCACGGTTATGGCGCTCGGCTGCTCAGACCCGAAAGATGCGGGTTCGATCCCGGCCGCGGCGGTCGCATTTAGATGGAGGCGAAATTATACCAGTCCATGTACTGTGCGATGTCAGTGCAAGGGAAAGAGGTCCAGGTGGTCGAAATTTCCGGAGCCCTTCACCACGGCGTCCCTCATAGCCTGAGTCGCTTTGGGACGTTAATCCCACATGCGTCAAAACAAACCAGCATCCAGCTATTTGCTTTCTATCGCTAATTTCAAAACTTAGTCGATGATCTTGTAGCGTGCTGGGGTATGTCGTCTTCTTCTGGAGCCGGGCACAACGCGGCACGTTAAAATTCAATATAACTACTGTTGGCTGCACTTTGTACCTACCGGTTAATCGCCCTGTCTTTAGAAGACACTCCGGAAGTTTTCACTTAGGGGCTCTATGCAATACGTACATATTAATCAACGCTGTTGTATGTTCTATGCTGCATAAAGTTTGTCAAAAGATGGCAACAGGGCGTGCGTGTGATGGGGGAATGTAAAATGATGCAGTACGCTGAAAAGCAGAAGGTCTCCGCACCTGTGACCTGCGGGATTAACACCATGTATTTAGTATTTCAGAGCGCTGATATTTTAAAAGATACGTTTTTAATGAAGAAAACTTTGCAGGTAGCCAATTAATTTCAATGGTGAAAAGTAAATAGAAAGGGAAGGGAACGTAATGCGGGAAAAAGAAGCAGAAGGCCTTTTTTTTATAAGTGAACTGCAAGAAAAGATGCACGCCGCTGCAAGTGGCAGGCAGTTACTTGGGTGGATGACTAAAAAATCGGCGGATGCAATGTGCCACCTGTGGTGTAGGAAGGAGTTAGAGATGAGTAAGAGACTCCCTTGTCCTGCAACGTATGACCATTGCAGGACAAGGTAGTCGCCTATTGATTCCTCAACAGCCCAACTGCCGTTCGGCTGCTGAGGAATATGAATATAACAAAGACGTTTCTTAATTACTATTCATTACCCATACAAAAACGTCCTATGGGCGTCTGTGGAAAAAGCTATGTCCGTCTATGGCCTTTTATGAACGTCTATAAGCACACACAGAGGTGCTTATTGCCAGCTATTGAAAAATCTATGCCACCAAAACTATAGCTTTAAACCATACAACTGTCTTAAGCTTTCTATAGAAAAATATATCTGCCTGTATATACAGCTATAGATAGAAATAGGAAAGGTTTATAGCTATTTGGGCCAAAATCCTATAGCCGGCCATAGGACATTTTTGTATGGGTAGGAGCGCTGATAATCTGTTATTTATTTGTCTTTCGTTTCTAACTTTGTGAAAAAAAATGTACCAGTTAAGAATTAAAGAACACCTTCATGACAAGAGTTCTTATACTGCAACACATAAAGCAGTGCTTCTCTAACAACTCCCGACTACAATGCGAAAGCTACTGTTTTTCATTTTTATCAGCGTAACACGGCACCTTTTTTTTATACGCAATCTGGTTGATGCTTGGCACGCAAGTTACGTGAGAAAAAAATTTTAAAGTTCCACCTACGCATCACAAATAAGAAGAAGGATCACAGTCATCAATTCACAGAAATCATTATTTGATCTCAAATATGTTATTTATTTTCGTAGATAGATTCCACCACGACCAGCAAGGAGACTAAGGACCTCCTTCCGAGCATGCCGTTGGTAAGCGGTTTATGTACTCCCATTCGGAGTTGGGCCCAAGGTGAAAGTCACAGGTCAAGTGAGAACATAGAGTAAAGTGGCGATATTGGAGGCACAACTGCTACGCTTTATTGACTCGAATCTTTAGTTTTCCTGTTCGTGTCACGCCAGGTGTTTCTTCTTTCTAAACATGCATTTTCATGTTTAGAAAGAAGAACGGCAGCAGTCGGAACCTAAACTGCGCGTTTAATACCTGAAATTTGCGCATAAACCGTCATGCCTGAAAAAAATGTAGAAAGGAATTAACTAAACCTTGACACCCGAGGACAAAATAGACTTTTGAATGTCTGTAGATGATGCTCAGAATAAAGCCTACATGCAATCTCTTCTCATTCAGATCTAGTAGAAGTATCTCTAGCGACGACAAGATGAAAGAAACTCAAAAAGTTTTTATTATTTGTTACCTCGAGTCTAACAGCAATTTTAGGCGGAAGACGCCGTTTTTATGGAGTTACTTTTGTTATCAGCAGAAGTTTGCGAAGAGTTTCGTAGCTTAGCATATTCATTTGCCTATAAAAATAGCTTTCATTACTTCTTTTTTTTTTGTTCACATCATATTTAGAAGTAGAGCTGAAAGCTTAGTGTTGGACAACAACACCTGAGCGCATGGCACCCGCTTTGTTCAGAATCACAGCCATCAGCAGGCAGAAATTACTCTTCTCGTAACGAGAGCGCGGAGCTTTGGCGCGCCGATTCCAAACCAAAACGCCAACATTGCCAGCACTCTGAACGGTGTCGCTAGGTGCCGAGACATCGCACTTTGCATAACAAGCCATAATAGAAGCGACATCAGCTAGTGTAAGAAACCATGAAATTGAAAACTGACTGTAAATTGATATATATATATATATATATATATATATATATATATATATATATATATATATATATATATATATATATATATATATATATATATATATATATATATATATATATATGATCTACATATACAGTGTAAAAAATCATTCATAAGCTTTTACAAGCCAAAGATAAAAATTCTGAGTCATTTTCCTGTCTTGATTTAAATGTGCTTACGTCCGTAGTTTATTACCCGTCGAGATTTTGCATGAGTAAAGCACCTGGTGCCTCATGAACCCATATACGTCAGCCATATCAGGTGTTTCAGCAAGACTTGTGGCAATGAAAGTAGTGAACATGGTTTTGAGATTTGGTAACTCTGCGGCGCAAGCCCTGAAACGCTGGATTTCACAAGTATCTGTGAAAGAGAAAATTTAGAATTGCGCCACTTAAACGATGACAGTCACGTTTGTGACTAACTCAAGGGAAAAATGCCAATATATGCCTTTGATGTCGCTATGTTAGAAGTATGATTGAAACTGAAATTTTCTCAAGTCACGTAGGGAACTGAGAAAATAAAGGCTCTTTTTTTTCGTGTTTCTCACGAAAAGTAGAATTTACTACAAAATGAGCTGCGAAAAATATTTTGTTGCTTCTGATTGCGCCAGGAGCATGTGCTCAGTCTGCAAGCACAAGCTTGTTTATATGAAAATGGGAAGAAATTCAGTTACTGTCATTTGTAAGAGTCGTTTTTATGAGTTTTTTTTTTGCAGTTCA
>JARKHS020036088.1:0-10198 GCA_030143305.2 Amblyomma americanum | reverse complement strand
TCGCGGGCCGCGTAAAAAAAAATCGTATCTCGGTAATTTGTGGTTCAAGGGATTGATGATTGACTGGTACATGATAGGCGATGACGAGTTATGGAAATCACTGTAAATAAATTTAAAAAAATGAAAAAAGGGGAAAAGAGGGTTAAAAGGTGTCAATATGCCTAGGATGAAACGCCAATGATTGATGATGCCAATTACGAAAATTTATAGCATGTAATTGATCACATATTTGTGGAAACATTTGGAAAAATGATGAATGCGTTCAAAGATGTCAGAATGCTCAGAATGGAAAGCGTAACTCATTACGCTATCGCGTCATTCCCTTAAGACGGAGCTTAAGTGCCCTCTCCAATTTTATTTATCTCTGGCTTGAGAGACGTCCTATCGCAACTCGTCCACGCAGCCACGCTGGCTGCGTGGAAAAATACCTTTCGCTTTTATAGTGCTTCTAGTAGGATTGTGATTCCTTCGATTTGTTGTATAGTTTTATGTCGTTTAACGACCCAAAGTGACTCGAGTTATGAGAGAGGCCGCAGTGGAGAGCTCCGGAAAATTTCGGCAAATGGCATTGTCCTCACCGGAACTTCTCGCACCAATCAGTATGAGGCCGGCGCGATGAAGGAAATGATTGATTTACTGGCTAAAGTGCTAGAACGTATGATGGCGTGCAGCCGAAAGGCGCGTGACGCCGGCACGAGGAGGGAGCTCAATTCGGCTGCACATCGGCGTCATCATCATCGGTGGCTGGTGCCGCTGCTGCTATGTAATGCCGCTGCTGCTGCTACAACAGGCTCCTCCACTAGTGGAGGAGTCCGGTGAAGCTGGGAGCAGGAACGATACCTTATTCCGCTTCTAAGGAGTGGCAGGGAAACATGGCTGAGGAGGGCAGCCGGCCGGTTGGGGCAGAGAAAGCACACATGAAGGTCACGTGGGCAGGGCGTCCTCGGTGAAGGCTGGCTTCAAGCGGTCGATTGAAATGGTGCCAGTGTGCCCATGAATGTCGACAATGAAGAACTTGGATGTTCTTTCGAGTGCACAGAAGGGGCCGTCGTAGGGGCACTGAAGCAGCTTGCGGACAGAGTCTCGGCGAACAAAGACGTGTGTGGAAGTCACTGGTTCGTATTGTGTGAAGATGGCCGAAACTGGTGAAGGAGATGTGGCGCTCGGAGAAGACGGCAAAAATGGCGGAGCTGCGTCACGTAATCGGTAGCGTCGGGATATGTAGACGAATCGGTGGATTCGAAGAATTCACCAGGAAGACGCAGGGGTAAGCCGAGGACAAGTTCTGCCGGAGTGCAACGAAGATCTTGTTTCAGTGTAGCACCGAGGCTGAGCAGAACCAGTGGTAGGGAGGCAGTCCAGTGCGTAGTGTTGAGTTGGGCTTTGAGGGATGTTTTTAGCGAATGGTGGAAGCGTTCGATCATGCCATTGGCGATGGGATAGTAAGCAGTAGTTGTAATTCGTGAAGTTCCAAGTAAAATCATAAGGTTATTGAAAAGTGAAGATTCAAACTGGGCGCCACGGTCAGTGGTGATGGTCGAGGGAACCCCGTACCGGGAGACCCAGCCGGCGACGAAGGCTCTGGCGATGGTGTCACTGGTGGCGTAAGGCAGAGGGAACGCTTCGGGCCAGCGAGTAAACCGATCGATGCAAGTGAGAAGATTTGACTGTCCAGCGGTAGGTGGCCAGAGACCCAAGATATCGACGTGGACGTTATCAAAACGGGCTGATGGCGAACGGATCAAGCCGAAGTGAGAGGTCGTGTGTCGCTGAGTTTTAGACTGCTGGCAAGCCAGGCAGGCACGGGCCCAGGCGCGCACGTCCTTCTTAATGCTGGGCCAGACGTAACGTTTTGTGAGAAGATGCTGCGTGACGTCAACTCCGTGATGGGACAGGCCTTGGAGGGCGTCGAGACAAGACGACGAAAGGCAGAGGACACCAAAGGGCGCGGAATGCCGGCCGAAGTGTCGAAGGTGATGGGGATGGGGCACGAAGGAAGAAGTTCACGGAGAACCAGCGAGCCAGGGTCCTTGCGAGGGTCCATAACTTCCCGAGTCATGCTGCTGCGCTTTTGCGAGGGCGGCAAAGTTGAGGTTCGGTGATGGAGCAGCAGAGGCGAGGGAAGCACTAACACGTTACAGAGCATCAGCCGGGACATTGTCAAGACCTTGCACATGTCTGATTTCGGTCGTGAATTCTGCCACGTGCGAAAGGTGACGAATTTCATGGGGCGAGAATTTTCCGCTCCCCGATTTGATGGCAAAAATGAGTGGTTTGTGGCCGGTGACAATGTAGAACTGCCGACCTTCTAGGAGGTGCTTGAAATGCCGCACGGACATGTACCTACATGGCAAGAAGTTCACGGCCGAGAGTACTGTAGCGGCTTTCGGCAGCCGAGGAAAGCTTGCGGAAGAAAAAAGATAGAGGCTCCAAGAACCATCATCGAGCTGGTTTAGTGCAGCCGGCTCGACTCCGGAATCGGAGGCGTCGGTCATGAGGCGTAGGGGTACATCAGGGCGTGGATGGGAAAAGGAGAGCGAGGTCGGATAGTTTCGCTTTGGCTGCCTGGAAAGAATTCAGAGCAGCTCAAGACCATGTCAGTTGTGCGGAGTTTGTTTTCTTGCCTTGAAACATTTCACCAATGGTTTGAGGAGTGCCGCACAGTGAGGGATGAAACGGCGATAAAAATTGATAAGGCCCAGAAATTCACGGAGCTTGCGGGTTGAGGCAGGCTGCGGGAGGTCTTCAATGGCCTGGAATTTTGATGGGAGAGCCCGGATGCCGGATCGGCTGGTTGACACGGTGACCAAGAAAGTCGAGCTCTGACTTGCCGAATTCACATTTTGCTCTGTTGATGATCAGGTAGTAATCAGAGAGACGTTGAAAAAGCTGCCGGAGCTGTTGCAAGTGTTGCTTCGCATCGCGGCTGAATACGAGGAGGTCGTCGATATAGACCATTAAGAAAAGTAGACCTCGTGTAACGGTGTCCACGAAGCGTTGAAATGTCTGGCCAGAGTTACGGAGGATAAATGGCATGCGGAGTTATTCGAAGAGGTCTAATGCTGTAATGATTTCAGTTATGGGTACTACGGATGGTTCTACAGGGATTTGGTGGTAGGCCTTGACGAGATAGATTTTAGAGAAAATTGTGGCGCCATGCAGCGCGGCGGTAAAATCCGCGATGTGAGGTAAGGGATAGCGGTCCGGAACAGTAGCGTTATTGAGGGCGCGGTAATCGGTACAATCCGCCAGACCCCTGGGGATTTCTTCGGTACCATGTGCAGAGGGGACGCCCATGGGCTAGATGAAGGTCGTATAATGCCGAGCTCCAGCATGTCTTCGAACTCGTTGCGGACGATCTGTAAACGGTCTGGACCAAGGTGACGGGCTCGAGCGTGTGTGGACGGGCCAGTGGTCACAATGCGATGCGTGACCTGGTGTTTGACGGGCAATAAGAATTTGGAAGGACGGAGCAGAGAAGGGTATTCATCCAGGGGGATTTCGTAGACCGAGTGGAGTGGGCTGGGTGTAGCACGTGGCACGCGGTTCTCGAAGACGGAGGCTCTGGACAGAGAGGTTCTTCGCGGCGTCCACGAGACAGTTGCTGTGCATGTTGACCAGCAGATTGTAGTGGCGCAGGAAATCATCTCCGAGGGCTTGGTAACGTACGTCGGCGACGAGGAAAACCCATCGGAACACGCGTCGGAGGCTTAAACTGAGTGTGAGAGCATGTTCGCCGCACGTAGCGATCGTGGTGAGGTTTGCAGCTTGTAGCGATGGGCCAGTGCGACGAGTAGGGGAGGACGCTCACCTCTGCTCCGGTGTCGACGAGAAAATAGAGGCCAAAGATGTGGTCGCGAATGATGAATAAGTGGGTGTTCTCCGGGGTGACACCACTTGCCGCTTCTTGTAGTGTCGTGGGAAGTTTCCCTGGAAGGGACAGGGAGGGCTACACCAACGCGCTGCTTCACCAAAGGTGAGGTGATACCAGCACTCGCTGGCTTGAGGAGGTGGGGTAGGCAAGGTGAGGTGTGGCGACGGGAAGGCGAGAGAGAGCGGGAGGTCGACAGTGCGGCTATTTGGTCGCAGAGACGTGTGATCTGGGCGTGGAAGTCGTTACGGAGGCTCTGAAGGTCCACGCGGAACGGAAGGGATGATGGCGGGGTGGAAGGCTGCGAGACTGCACCGAGAGAAATTGTGCAGTAGGAAACGCCCATGACGGAGCTCAGCCAGCTTCTCCAAAGACAACGCCTGGGCGGGCACAAGTGCCCGGCGGACTGATGACGGCAAGTGCAGAAGGAAAAACTCACGCAGGAATGCTTGGTCGAAGATGGCAGCCTTGTCGCCCAGGAGCGGCTGGAGCCGCCGCAGGAACTGTGTAGGTTTGCGGTGTTTGCGGTTCCCCAGTTCATCGGAGAAGATGAGCTGCTGCAGGCGGCGATATTCTTAGACGGTTGTTCGCTTGATGAGCTCAGCAGCCGACGTGTCAAACGGGGCCGAGGTGTTCGGAGTTATGAGGAGGTCGCGGACTTCGGCAGCAATCTCAGGAGGTAGCGACGCAGCGACGTGATGGAACTGGTTCGTCTCCCCGCAGGGGGGCGCCTGCAGCTTGCAGGCGTCGCGACGGTGAGTGGCGACACCGCGGGTTCCCGAGCATCCGCAGGGACATCCCCGCAAGGGGATGATGGTGAACTGTGCATCACCACGGACCCGAGCACCCGCGCCTCGCCGTGCGTGGCATCGCCGTGTCCGGGGAAAAGGGGATCCTGGTGGTTGAGCCGATGCCGAGCGTTTGGACCCTTAAGGCCCCTTGGAGGAGGCAACACACCACTTTGGCCCCAGCTTCCTGCAGACGGCACCTCCGGCCTGACCCGACCGGGGGGAATCGGCAGTCGCCTTTTCCTATCCTCCTCTCCATCTTTCACTTTCCTATCTCTGTCTCACAACTCTTCTATATCCTACTCACTTCTTGGTTTTTCCTGTTTTCCTGGCGGCGAGGGTTAACCTTGTGTGACCAACTACCCTGAGTTGAGTCATATTTGGTTATAGTTAAGGTGTACAGCTGGCGTGGGCAGGACTTGCTTTCAAGTTCCTGTCCCGTCCCCTTGTTGGACTCCGTGGTGGGTGGCTGGCACCATGACCGAAAAACTAAATTTTTTCATGGCTCCACCCTTATCCAAACCTGATCGCTCTCTAAAAAGAGGGCGGAACGAAGCAGCTGATTTTTTCTCAGAAAAGAGACAAACATTTTCAAAGTTCCACGTAATCCACAGTGAAAGTGACGGAATACAGGCAAGAATAATATCCCCATTCCTTGTGTCAAAATGCTTAACCGATACCTTGGGCCCTGGCTACAAGGTCTCAAAAATGTCCAGCGGCGACTTACTTCTTGAGCTACGCGACAGCATCCAGTG
Source organism: Amblyomma americanum (assembly GCA_030143305.2). NCBI lineage: Eukaryota > Metazoa > Arthropoda > Arachnida > Ixodida > Ixodidae > Amblyomma > Amblyomma americanum. Next base: position 4,784 of record JARKHS020036088.1, on the reverse strand, counting down.
TTCAAAACTCTCCAACATTGCGTCTATAGGGGACATCTCTGTCTCAGTAACCCCCCACCGATCTCTAAACACAGTCCGAGGTGTAATCTCGGAATCAGACTTTATCCATATCACAGAAGCTGAAATGCTTGAAGGGCTTACCGACCAGAATGTAATCGAGGTTCACCGAATCAAGATCCGCAAGGATAACAAAGAAATAGATACCAAACACATGGTCCTCACATTTAATACCAGTACCTTGCCCGAAACGATCGAAGTTGGATACTTGAAAGTCAACGTCAGACATTATATACCCAATCCCCGCCGATGTTTCAACTGTCAAAAGTTTGGCCACGGCTCACAAAGTTGCCGCGGCCGCAAAACCTGCGCGAAATGCGCTTCGAAAGACCAGCATTCTGAGGAATGTGACGCAGCACTGCGCTGCGCAAACTGCGAAGGAGACCATGCAGCGTACTCCAGGGCATGTCCGTCCTGGAAAAAAGAAAAGGAAATAATTACCATAAAGACAAAAGAAAACATTTCATTCAAAGAAGCAAGGAGGCGTTTTGCGCTTACGAACACATTCTCTTTCACAGCAAAACCCAACTTCGCTGATGTGGTGCGCGGGGGCGTAGCACCACACAGCTCTACGGCACCTGCTGAGGCTGCTTTCACAGAGCCAGTGGCAGGGCCATCCACGCCCCGGGCAGGGACAGCGAAGGCTGCTCTGCCACCCTCAAAGCAGGGAGCGCCGGTCCATGGGTCGGCATCCCGCAGGACCTCCCCCCGTCGGGAGAGGCCTGAAACTAACACAACCGCGGGCCCTCCGCGGTTCTCCAGCACCTCGGTTGAGGTGATGGATACAGCACCCACTCCGCCTCCACTACAGAGGCGGAACAGCTCTCTTGAGCGGAAAAAAGACAGGCCCCTCATAACGGGCCCACCACATAAGTAAATCTCCTTTCATTTTCTCTCAAAAACACAAGCATGGCTTTTTTAATTCAATGGAATTGCAGAGGACTTATGCGGAATTATAGTGACATAACACATATTTTAGGGTCAATGTTACCCATAGTTTTATGTCTTCAGGAGACCAATCTTGGTCCACAACATGTACATATCCTGAAACATTATCAAACTTTTAGACGCGATCGCGAGCAGGCAAATCGACTCTCAGGAGGCGTCGCAATTGTCGTCCAAAGCGGCGTCCCTGCTCGAGAAATCAAGCTCAATACAAAACTTGAGGCGGTTGCAGTCAGCATCGTCAGCTATAAAACACTAACAATCTGTTCCGTATACATTCCTCCACATTTTACATTAACAGTCCATGATCTAGAAGAATTGATAGATGAACTTCCAGAGCCATATCTGGTAGTTGGGGATTTTAACGCTCACTCCCCTTTTTGGGGAAGCGAGCGCTGCGACTCTAGGGGGCAAACAATCGAAGATTTTATCCTCTCAAATAACATCTGTCTTTTAAATACAGGAAAAGCAACTTATTGTTGCCCAAGCTCGGCAAAAATGAGCTTTCTCGATTTAGCTTTCGCATCACCATCGCTTTTTAACGATTTTAAATGGGATGTTTTAAATGACCCCCTGGGAAGTGATCACCTACCTATTATCATCAGCCTCTCATCGTCTACTGCAGTCATCCCCACAAGACCACGGCGCTGGAAACTTCACCTCGCCGACTGGTCACTTTTTACAGCAAGTGCCACACTAGAAAAAGAATTTTGTGAAGATCTCAGCATAGACGAAATTAATGGAAAATTTACTACATGCATAATATCGGCCGCTACACTAGCCATACCACAAACAACAGGCCTCGTACACAAAAAACATAAAGTATGGTGGACACAAGAATGCACATTGGCAAAAAAACAACAAAATAAAGCTTGGGGCTCTCTGCGTCGGTATCCCACAGCGGAGAACTTGATTGCCTTTAAGAGGGCCAAGGCCAGAGCGCGATTCGTTCGGAGAAATGCCGAGAAATCCTCGTGGCAGAAATATGTGTCCTCTATAAACAGCTCAATAACCTCAAAAAAAATGTGGGAAAAGGTTCGAAGATTCAGTAGTGACCATACCCCTTTCACACTTCCTCTATTGACTACACCCGGGACACAAACATCATTAGAAGAACAGGCCAACATACTAGGTGAGCATTTTGCTGAAGTTTCCAGTTCGTCCAATTACACAAACACGTTCCAGAAGCACAAAGCAATAGCAGAAAAACAAAAACTTCCATTTGCAGCAGGTATGAACGAGGACTACAATCAACCCATCACACTCCAGGAATTGATTAAGGCATTATCTTCTGGTAAAAAGACAGCAACAGGCCCAGATAATGTGCATTACGCTATGCTTGCCCATCTCTCTGAGGCTGCCGTGCAGGCATTGTTGAACTTCTTTAACAAAATATGGATGACTGGCAGAATACCTGAGGAGTGGAAGAAAGCAATAATAGTACCTTTTCTGAAACCCGGAAAACAACCAACAAGTCCTAACAATTACAGACCGATAGCCCTCACCAGCTGCATCGCTAAATCTTTCGAAAGCATAGTAAACATTAGACTGACCTTCACACTTGAATCTCGTCGACTCTTAGATTTACATCAATGTGGATTTAAGAAAGCATGCTCGACCACTGATCACCTTGTCCGCCTAGAAAACACCATCCGAGAGGCGTTCATCCACAAACAGCACTGTATCGGTGTCTTCTTCGATTTGGAGAAGGCATATGATACCGCGTGGAAGTTCGGCATCCTCCATGACCTAGCAGATCTAGGGATCCGCGGCAGGATGCTGAACTGCTTGAACGACTTCCTGACTAACCGCACATTCAGAGTCCGTCTGGGAGCAACTCTATCAGCGACATTCACCCAAGAGAATGGCGTACCCCAGGGATGCATTTTAAGTACGACACTCTTTATAGTAAAAATGAATTCTTTGGCCAAAGTAATACCTAAGTCCGTAATGTATTCAGTTTATGTAGATGACATACAGATAGCATACACTTCATCCAACATACTGTCCTGCGAGAGACAAATACAAATCACACTAAATAAACTGGCTGCTTGGGCAGAGAAAAATGGATTCAAGTTCTCCCCTGAGAAAACAATAGCTGTTTTATTCTCATTACGACGAGGCCTACAGGTCGATCCCAATCTGTGCTTGAATCAAACCACACTGCCAGTCAAACAGGAACATAAATTTTTAGGCGTCACTTTTGACAAGAAACTTACATTTCTGTCACACATTAACAACCTGAAAAAGAAAGCATCCCAAGCCCTCAATGTATTAAAGGTACTCTCGCGAAAACGGTGGGGGTCCGATAGAGCATGCCTATTGCAAATATATCGCTCTTTGGTGCGCTCCAAGCTGGACTACGGGTGTGTGGTATATGGTTCGGCAAGAGCATCCTACTTGAAACGACTGGACCCTGTTCATAATCTTGGTTTGCGCCTATCAACTGGAGCTTATAGAACATCCCCGGTAAAGAGTCTTTACGTTGAAGCTAATGAGCCCACACTAGAGGATAGAAGAGTCACACTAACATGCACGTACATCCTAAAAACCCGTTCTCTCCCTAAACATCTCTGCTATCCCATTGTTACCAAGTGCCCATCTAGGAGATTATTCAATAATAAACCACATTTTATCAGGCCACTAATAATGCGCTTTGAAGATAAATGTGAAGACTTAGCAGTGCTGGACGCCCTACCTAATATTGCACAAAGACATGAATATCTACCACCATGGTACAGCCTTCCTTCAGTGTGTGACTTCACATTGACACACGTAAACAAAGAGAAAATACCACACGAGCACATACTGCAAGAGTTCTTTGCATTACAAGAAAAATATGACACTTACACCGAATTTTACACTGATGGCTCAAAAACAGAAAGTCATGTCGGAAGTGCAGTAATTCAAGGAACAAAAGAAAAAATGATACGATTGCCACAGTATGCATCGGTATTTACTGCGGAATGTTATGCCATCTTTATAGCTGTAGAACAAATAGTAAAACAAAACATAAAAAATAGCATCATTTACACCGATTCACTGAGTATGCTAAAAGCGCTGCATTCTACAAACGCTGCTGAACCCATAATAGGAAAAATCATACATAACATAGTTAAAATTACAAAGCAAAAACATAACATCATATTCTGCTGGGTCCCTAGCCATGTTGGAATTTTAGGTAATGAGAGAGCAGATGCTTGCGCAGCACAAGCTAGAATTGGCCATATAAAACAAGTTAACATACCACAGAGGGATTTTTCTAAATTACTGCACAGTAAACTCAGGAATAAGTGGCAGATTGCATGGGACGAACAAACAAACAACAAACTACATTCTATAAAGCCTGTTTTGGGAGAATGGAGATCATGTACACATCAGGAGCGTTTCATAGAAGTTATTTTGTGTCGACTACGCATTGGACACACACACCTTACTCACAACTTCTTACTGACAAAAAAAGGCAAACCTCTCTGCGAAATGTGTGGCGATGAACTCACGGTAAACCACATTTTAATTGTATGCAAAGAACTGGAACAACTGAGGAAAAAATATTTCACAACATTGTACAATGAATACATCCCACTACACCCCATGTTACTTTTAGGAGATCAAGCACTGGTTGATTTTTCCAGCATTTTTAAATTTCTCAGAGAAGCCAATGTTTTATACAAACTTTAGATATAAAAAGCGTAACCTTTAACAAAAGCTCTAACCGTGTGTTTGGCGCATCATAGCCTCAGTTGCTTTTGCGCCATTAAAATCAATATAACTAACTAACT
>JARKHS020036087.1:0-55666 GCA_030143305.2 Amblyomma americanum | reverse complement strand
TGTAGAACTGCCGACCTTCTAGGAGGTGCTTGAAATGCCGCACGGACATGTACCTACATGGCAAGAAGTTCACGGCCGAGAGTACTGTAGCGGCTTTCGGCAGCCGAGGAAAGCTTGCGGAAGAAAAAAGATAGAGGCTCCAAGAACCATCATCGAGCTGGTTTAGTGCAGCCGGCTCGACTCCGGAATCGGAGGCGTCGGTCATGAGGCGTAGGGGTGCATCAGGGCGTGGATGGGAAAAGGAGAGCGAGGTCGGATAGTTTCGCTTTGGCTGCCTGGAAAGAATTCAGAGCAGCTCAAGACCATGTCAGTTGTGCGGAGTTTGTTTTCTTGCCTTGAAACATTTCACCAATGGTTTGAGGAGTGCCGCACAGTGAGGGATGAAACGGCGATAAAAATTGATAAGGCCGAGAAATTCACGGAGCTTGCGGATTGAGGCAGGCTGCGGGAGGTCTTCAATGGCCTGGAATTTTGATGGGAGAGCCCGGATGCCGGAGCGGCTGGTTGACACGGTGACCAAGAAAGTCGAGCTCTGACTTGCCGAATTCACATTTTGCTCTGTTGATGATCAGGTAGTAATCAGAGAGACGTTGAAAAAGCTGCCGGAGCTGTTGCAAGTGTTGCTTCGCATCGCGGCTGAATACGAGGAGGTCGTCGATATAGACCATTCAGAAAAGTAGACCTCGTGTAACGGTGTCCACGAAGCGTTGAAATGTCTGGCCAGAGTTACGGAGGATAAATGGCATGCGGAGTTATTCGAAGAGGTCTAATGCTGTAATGATTTCAGTTATGGGTACTACGGATGGTTCTACAGGGATTTGGTGGTAGGCCTTGACGAGATAGATTTTAGAGAAAATTGTGGCGCCATGCAGCGCGGCGGTAAAATCCGCGATGTGAGGTAAGGGATAGCGGTCCGGAACAGTAGCGTTATTGAGGGCGCGGTAATCGGTACAATCCGCCAGACCCCTGGGGATTTCTTCGGTACCATGTGCAGAGGGGACGCCCATGGGCTAGATGAAGGTCGTATAATGCCGAGCTCCAGCATGTCTTCGAACTCGTTGCGGACGATCTGTAAACGGTCTGGACCAAGGCGACGGGCTCGAGCGTGTGTGGACGGGCCAGTGGTCACAATGCGATGCGTGACCTGGTGTTTGACGGGCAATAAGAATTTGGAAGGACGGAGCAGAGAAGGGTATTCATCCAGGGGGATCTCGTAGACCGACTGGAGTGGGCTGGGTGTAGCACGTGGCACGCGGTTCTCGAAGACGGAGGCTCTGGACAGAGAGGTTCTTCGCGGCGTCCACGAGACAGTTGCTGTGCATGTTGACCAGCAGATTGTAGTGGCGCAGGAAATCATCTCCGAGGGCTGGGTAACGTACGTCGGCGACGAGGAAAACCCATCGGAACACGCGTCGGAGGCTTAAACTGAGTGTGAGAGCATGTTCGCCGCACGTAGCGATGGTGGTGAGGTTTGCAGCTTGTAGCGATGGGCCAGTGCGACGAGTAGGGGAGGACGCTCACCTCTGCTCCGGTGTCGACGAGAAAATAGAGGCCAAAGATGTGGTCGCGAATGATGAATAAGTGGGTGTTCTCCGGGGTGACACCACTTGCCGCTTCTTGTAGTGTCGTGGGAAGTTTCCCTGGAAGGGACAGGGAGGGCTACACCAACGCGCTGCTTCACCAAAGGTGAGGTGATACCAGCACTCGCTGGCTTGAGGAGGTGGGGTAGGCAAGGTGAGGTGTGGCGACGGGAAGGCGAGAGAGAGCGGGAGGTCGACAGTGCGGCTATTTGGTCGCAGAGACGTATGATCTGGGCGTGGAAGTCGTTACGGAGGCTCTGAAGGTCCACGCGGAACGGAAGGGATGATGGCGGGGTGGAAGGCTGCGAGACTGCACCGAGAGAAATTGTGCAGTAGGAAACGCCCATGACGGAGCTCAGCCAGCTTCTCCAAAGACAACGCCTGGGCGGGCACAAGTGCCCGGCGGACTGATGACGGCAAGTGCTGAAGGAAAAACTCACGCAGGAATGCTTGGTCGAAGATGGCAGCCTTGTCGCCCAGGAGCGGCTGGAGCCGCCGCAGGAACTGTGTAGGTTTGCGGTGTTTGCGGTTCCCCAGTTCATCGGAGAAGATGAGCTGCTGCAGGCGGCGATATTCTTAGACGGTTGTTCGCTTGATGAGCTCAGCAGCCGACGTGTCAAACGGGGCCGAGGTGTTCGGAGTTATGAGGAGGTCGCGGACTTCGGCAGCAATCTCAGGAGGTAGCGACGCAGCGACGTGATGGAACTGGTTCGTCTGGGAGATGGCGCGGCCAATAGTGAACTGGCTGTTGACCTGAGCGAGCCAGAGTGGAGGATCGGGTGTCGAGAACTGAATAAGGCGAAGGGACAGTTCAAAGACGGTGCTGGAGGGTTCGTCACCGGGCACGGCCGCGTTGTCGTCGGCGTTGGCCATGGTGGGCGCGGGTGTTCCTGCGGACGTCCGTAGCCACCAGTTTGTCGCACAAATCAGTGTAAGGCCGGCACGATTAAGAAAATGATTGATTTACTGGCTGACGTCCTAGGATGTATGATGACGTGCAGCCGAACGGAGCGTGACGCCGGCACGAGGAGGGAGCTCAATTCGGTTGCACTTCGGCGTCATCTTCGGCGGCTGGTGCTGCTCCTGCTGCGTAAGGCCGCTGCTGCTACTACAAACTGCCTCGCTTAAGTGCTGTTGTGAGTAGGTGGTCCATGTGGGCCCGGGCTGTGAACACCACTAGCGACACCGAGTGCACCATGGGCACTGTTAAAAATGTGCCGTCTTTATTTTCATGACAAGACACAAGGAAACAAATGAACCGAAATAAATGAATCCAATATTTCTTGCGGTTACTGGAAGACGCTAGGCAAAGAGAACAGACGTCTTCAGGGGCGCTTATTTCACAAATGGCATGCTGGATGTCCAAGCGATAATTGATCAAGTTTAAAAAAAACGGTGCGTTCTTCAGGATTGAAATCAAGTAAATGTTCATCAAAGTACGGGCTCGTAATTTTTCGTTTCATGTACTTTGATAATTAGTCGACATTAATTATGTTTTCAAACATGGCTTAAAACCCTGAAGTGTGCTTTGGAAAGTTGTCCAGCGCCATTAAAGTGGTCCGATCCAAGTGCTTCCAGCGAGATAGCCTTTTGTAGACATTTTTATTCTGCAAAAATGAAAGCCCGCGACCTTTACAAAATTAATACCACATATCAGCATGCCGCCATACGCCCGAATCCGCCGCGATGAGAGCGCTCCCATCCGCGACTTCGTGACATGCTGCCAGATTCATGCCTTCTTCTATATCCCCAGCCGAGCTTTGCGTTGCTGCTCGTTCCGAGATAACCGCCCGCTCGTGCTGAATTCTCGCTTTTTGGGCGCCGTCAGCAGCCGCTGGTGCTTATCTCCGCTACGCCTGCAGTTCAGTATCCGTGGTGCACTCTTGTTTTGTAAGGAGCCGGCAATCATTGGAGAGAGCTGAAGCCCCAGACAACATTATCGCCTCCTCTCCGCAGTAGCCTTGAGATTGTTACGTGACGGTCTGCCCTTGAATGAGACAGGATAACCGATGGCAATGTGATTATTCAATAATTGCTGGCCGAGTGCCAGCGCACCGTTCCGCGCCACTCTCACCTTTTTGACACTATCCGGGGCCATCGAGCGACTGTCCCGATCGTGAATCGAAAACATAGACGAAGACACGAAGACACGCGTGAAATGGTGAAGCGAGAAGACAAAGTGTTGAAATACTACTCGCCACGATAAAAAGATGGGCTAATTAATCCTGGTCGGCGAAGATTTCACTCCACAGGTCACCAGGTGTCAACGGCCGAGGCCCTTTTACGCACCGAACGGCATGAGTACAAGTAATGTCCTTACATGTGGGCGGCGCCTGGGGTCAGTGCGGTCGGCAAGCTGAGTCGTTGCGTCAGCTGCAGTTCGTCCTGTAAAGTGCGCTTATGTTTTATTTTTTGATGCAGTCCCGGCGTAGCGCAAACGTAACACAACTATACGCCTCGACAATTAGTCTCATGTGTGAGCTCAATATTAAATAATTAGGAGCTGTTTTTGACTTTCAAATAAGCTTTATTCCTCATGCTATTCATTTGCGAGCGAAAATTATTGCATCTGCGACCAAGCTTCTTAATTGGTTCGATTTCCATTTTAGTGTTTCTCCTTCGCATTTGCGCCTAATGTATCATCAGGTTATTCTTCCTGCAATCACCTATGCTGCCCCAGCTTGGTGGTTTCATTATCCGCTTTCCCGACTCAGAGATCTTGTTTTATCGTTGCAACGCATTCCGCTTCTTGCTCTTACTGGTGCCTACAGTACTACGCCACGTCCTTGCCAATGTTCTTCCATTCCCTATACGTATAGCTTGAACAATTATGTGCAGAGTTTATGCTTTTTACACTACGACAACCCGTTGTCTACGGCAAGACATTTTATAACCCGTCTGAAATTCAGCCAGTACTTAATGTCTGGTCTGACCATCCCTCATTGAAATATAAATTTTCTTTTGCTCAACTTAGTTATCAGGACGCCTTGGCTTTTTTGTGTCAACGTGCATTGCATATTTACACAGACGGGTCATTCACTCATTACAGTGCTGGTGCTGCTTTTGTTGTTCTTAGCTCCATACAAAATATTTCATACGTTCATCACATATCCATAGAACCACCTTCAAGTGCCTATGCCGCCGAGCTTGTAGCATTCCATTCTGCTGTTGCGTTTGCTATTAATAATCCTCCTTCTATGCCCGTTCATTTCTACACTGATTCTCTATCTCTGCTTGCTGCCCTGTCTTCAGTCCTGACAAATATTTTGATTAAGAAAGATCTCTACCGCTTGTCTTCTCTTGCCCCATTTCTTTTATTTCGTATCCGGGGTCACTGCGGAATTTTCGGAAATCAGTCAGCCGGCCAGGCTGCTGGTAGTGCTGGGCAATATGGTCATTTACACACTTCTACCCTTTCACGCCATTGCGTGAGTTCCCGTTTACAACATTCTTCACTTCTTTTATGGAGAACTTATTGGCAAGAGAATAATGGCGACACAGAATCATTTAACTGGATTCCTGATACGCTCAATATTCCTTCCATCCGTCTACCTAGGAGTCCTCTTATTACTTTCCTCACTGGGGCATGGTAGATTCCCTTTCTGCTTAAAAAAAATTGGCCTATCTCCATCTTCAACTTGTTTATGTGGTATGTTGTACGAAGAAATCAGTCATTGCTCCCGAAATTCTTCCCTTACTGTCCCTTTCGTTTCCCGTTTGAAGTCTCTCTGCTCATCTGACATTACACCGTATACTTAATTACCCCTCTCTTTTGAATAACCCTGCTGCTTGTGCCGTTCTAATTCAAATGGTTCACCTCATAAGCAGCACAATTCCTACACATTCCCGATGAGTTCCTTCGTCACTCTCATTTATCGTGCACAAGCTCTGCAGAGAGAAGCGCGCTGTGTTCCTTTGCAGGCATGGATGCCGCTCGCTGTGGCCTAACACGATGACCAGGGGGATGAGGGTGAAGTGATACCCAGCAAGCTTCACCAAGTGTTACATGGCGGCCAGCCGATGAATGATCTGATTTGATTTAGGTGCGTTGAACATCTCAAAGCAATTCAGGCCATGAGGGACGCCGCAGTGAAGGGCTCCGAAAATTTCGATCACACGGGGTTCTTCTTTAACGTGCACTGACATCGCACTGACATAGGTCTCTAGAATTTCGCCTCCATCGAAATTCGACCACCACGGTAGGGATCGAAGCCGCGTCTTTCGGGTCAGCAGCCGAGCGCGAAAACGACTGAGCCACCAAGGCGGCCAGACCTGATGGCCGACGGCGCTGACAATATTAAGTGGCGCGTGACGGAGCGCTTGCGGTAGGCCAGCAGCCATTAAATAATCTCATTGACATCGGTCATTTTGTCTCATTATTCGGCTGGCCACCACGTAACAATATTTACACGATTGAACCGTCATTGCAATGCCTCATGGATGTGACCAGGTAGCTCGGCCATCTCGACAACGTTCTATGAGTGTTTTTTACAGAAGATAAAGGATGTGGCGATAAGTTTCTCCAGTCTGTTAATCAGGCATGCCGAGTTTGAAGCTATAGGAGTACTCCTAAAGTGCTCCAGTGTATCTTCTCAGAAAAGTTGCGCACCGTCAAAAAGCTCGCCCATTACCTTCACCGCAGATCGAGGATAGGGCTCAATCGACGAGCATTATCAGTGTACCTTGCAGTCGGCAGCTGAGGATTGATATTGGAGTTTATCAAACATGAACAATGAAAGTACGCATACATTATCCGCAATAACACTTGTGCTCTTTGGTAGCATCTCTCACTCATTCAGTGTGGACGAAAACAAATGATAAGTGTAAAGATAATGAGGACGTAATTTAGGGTATCACACAGTGTTAAGAGCGTGGTACGTGATCGATGGGTAGGCACGCATGGTGAAAGCTACGCGTCCTTTCCGAACAGAGAAATGACCATCAAGCACGGGACGAAGAGAGAGCTGCACAAAGCAAAGAACGCATGTCCCCGCCTTCACTATCAGTCTCCACGACGCATTCACTTATAAGCTTTTTAGGCTGTCTAGACTCTCGTTATCCACGTAATGGCGTCACTGTTGGCTGGCGTCCAATGCTCTGGCATCCGCATCTGGAACTCGATAGCTTCCAGACTATAGTGTGTCTTTTCTGGGTAGGGGAAAAGATGCGACGCTGCCAGTGTGATAATTGTTCATCTGGTGCTGCAGCCTAGATCGTCGACTTCGCTTTTATTTTTTAACGGAATACCTTGTTAGGTACTCACTGATTCATTCGTCTAGACGCACAAAGTGCTATACGCATAAGAGCATAGGAACACGCTGTTGGAAACTTACAATGTATTTCGTTTTTATCGCGCGATGGACTTGGATATTCATGACCGATGCTGAATAACGGCTTGGTAGTATGGTACAAAATTATATAAGTAAAGGACAATGGGGTTCTGGACTTGTTTCTTATGACAGTAAAGAATGGTGCAAAAGTCAATGTCCTGTGTGGTGTTTTTTTCGCGCTCAAAGGCGTAGGGTTCTTAGAGTGTTCGTATTAGCTGTTCATTTGATACCTCGGATTTGTGTAGCACGCTTAATTCGTGGCTATGAATGAGCATCCAGCCTCTGCTATATGGGGAGAACCATCCCCTTGTTTGAAACTGCAAATAAACATATAAAACTATTGCCAGGCTTTACTAAATAAAAGCTTGAACATAACGAGGTTGGCCGCTCCTGGGCCATCCATCATACTGACCCATATTCAGCTTTAGAATGACTGGTTCCAGCCGCACGTAAATACATTGGAGGTGTGTATTGCTATATAATTTGCGTGAAACACTGACGCGTCGTTCCACGCAGTTAGCTTTGTAAGGCATCTTAGAGTTACTCAGCTGATGAGGACTGCCGCCTGAGTGGTTAAGTTATTACTGAACTACCCAAACAAGATTGCTGTTGGGTTCCTATTGCGATTCGTTGAAAACGCCGAGAATGTGAACCAGGTGTACTTAGCAGGCCAGTACTCTTTGCAAGCGGTAGTCCGCCATTAAGTGCTCAGAGCAAATACTTGAGAAAAGGGTATTGCGATAATTCTCGACCACAGCAGCATCATCTTAAGCATAATTTCCAGCATTGGTGTATGACAAGCTTACTACGCATCAACCTCATGCCTTAATATATGTGCAATAAAAGTTTTTCTTGCTTATGTCCGAACAGACTTTCTGACAAAACAGATAAATCAAAGTATTCACCAAGAAGCTGTTATATTACCACCTTGCGAATTTCGCTACACAGCGACAATTTTTAAACGTTTTTTCATATTACCGGAAAATGTGCAGTCCGATCGTTTTTTTTCTTGTGGAGGGAACTGACCGTCAAATGCGCATTTACTAAACATTATTGGGCAGAAAAGCCGTCCAAACTGGGGGCTGGAAACTAAAATGACGCTTGAGAAATTTTTCATATCCAGGTACACCAGCATTTTTTTTTTGTATGCCTTGAGACAAGACGACCAGTTGGTCTCATACACAAGTGAACTTTTTTGTAATGTAATTTGTCCAATTATGTGGCAACAAAAATAAGTAGTAACACCTGCGTTGAACAAACTGAGTACTCGATGTTGAGACGACGCAGTTCAGTGCTTGTTGCACCTGATCCATGCAAAAATGTTCCTCCTTCAGCCTTTTGACAATATATGTCGGTTACCGAACCAAGTATTGTGCTCCTTGTAAAATACCTTTGGTTCGCCGGGCCTTAAGGGCAGGCGCCAAAGCAGGAGCAAAAATCTGTGCATTTAAACAGTTTTAAAAGACATTCTAAATGGCCGCCGCGGTGGCTTAGTGGTTATGGCGCTCGGCTGCTGGCCCGAAAGACGCGGGTTCGATCCCGGCCGCGGTGGTCGAATTTCGATGGAGGCGAAATTCTAGAGGCCCGTGTACTGTGCGATGTCAGTGCACGTTAAAGAACCTCAGGTGGTCGAAATTCCCGGAGCCCTTCAGTACGGCGTCTCTCATAGCCTGAGTCGCTTTGGGACGTTAAACCCCCGTAAACCAAAAACATTCTAAATAAATTTTTGGCCGGAAGTGGGTCATCAGAGCCCCACCGTCCTTCTATTGCTAAAGATAATGCGTGACATCAGCAAGTTATTCTAATCTCAAGCGATAACTGACGTAATTGTCATCACACATGGAAGACAGAGGAAAGTGATGACAAATTCGAAAAAGATATTCTTATCGGATGACGCTCGGCACAAACAACTTATTAACGATGGCATTGCTGACGACATAGCCGCAACTTTCATTCGCTCTGCATTAAAACATAGCACATGATTTTCCACATATTCGTTGCGTATTATCGGAACATTTGATGCCATCGTGGAACTGCGCGCCTGCGGTCGTGGTCATCGTCGAACAGTAATTTGTTCCAAGTAAAACATACAAGTGAACTAGTCCTTCGCCCTGTATTAAATAATATTGGGACCGGCTCCACAACAGGAAGAAGGAAAAAAAAGTAAGGCCATGCTTCGCTCCTCAAAAGCACAAAAAGAGTGAAGAAATTCGAGAATCATAACCGTTCTAACATTTTATCGCGGAAAAAAATGTAACACAGGTTTTAAAATGTTGTTAACTTGGCTTAAATAGCGCAATGGCAGCTGATAGCCACATTATATCATGATTGACTTACGGTGAACAGCTGACGGATGGACCAGACCGAATTTTCTCAAGGACAAAACATCAAGCCAGGAGATAACCTTTACTAAATTTAAGTTCATTGAACAATTTTGTTAAATTAATTGCAATGACAAGAAATGAGTTGTCCATCAATCAATTTTTGCACAAGCATCAGATCATGAAGACGTAGAAAATTTATTATGCATTCGTAGATGGCAGTCATAGTCGAAGAATTGAAGTCGATTTAAGGGAAGAATAAGAGTTTCAAGCCTGCGTAGAATAGAGCCACTTTTTTAGTGGTTGCCAGTCTCGTTCGGAGCTTTCTTTGCTTAGCCGATGTCGCTAGAATTTTATCTCACGGTTGGCGTCCATGTATAAGACCTAAATAACCATCAGTTGTTGAGAAATGTTGCGAAGTTTACACTTGCTGTCTTCTGAAAAGGCAATACCAGGGAGCATGTTGCTGAGGCACTAGAAACAGCGGCAGGCAGTTAAAAATTCTCGTCTTTTTAAAAATGTTTTCCTCGAGAATGGTATGGGACTCATTTACAGGATTTGAAGACCGCGGGGACTGGGACGCGTACGCCGGTGAGTAGACGTTGTTTCGCAGAACGATGTCATCCTGTCGAAGCGTTACCTTCATAACGATCCTGATTTTGGCGTCATCAAAGGTTTAAAATAAACAAAAAAATGAACCGAGTGAATGAGACGATTTCCTGCATAGAAAAGATTATAAAAGCGAAAGAAAATAAAACGGTTTCAAATATGTAAAAAAAAATTGAAGAAGCCTATTTTTTGGTTGCATGAATGTGCTCAAAATAGTTTATGTGTAAGCAGGACAAAAAGCCGAGCTTCGGAGAAATTAACGGGACACAATTCTGAACAGCCGCCTTCCATGCCGCCCGTATGATTTCTGCATTTCGTGCCCTGTTCGACTAACATCTATAACAGGTAGGAAGCAACAAGATCAGACTCACGCAGTTACGCTGTAGTGAAGATACGCATTTACCGTCTTTTCCACGCGGCAATGCGTTTTGCTCCTCAACCGTATAGTGAGCTTTTACGGCCCCGTAAAATGCCGAAAGGTCTATAAAGTGGGGAAATTGTTTCTTTTTATTTCACACAGATTTAGAAGTGAAGCCGCGTCTTATGTGCTTCGTTGTGCGGCTAATCAAGAAACTTCGTTGCGTGGATACTTTTTTCCAAAGGCTGTGCAATCACAGCTGGACTCAAGAGCATAAAAAAAAATAAGATATTCGCGACACTTTCGATTGCGATACGAGATTATTGAAAGTCCCTTTAGGCGATTATTTACTTTTCAAGTGTTATCGCAGCTACAACTGACCTTGTGTCTATGCAGCTTCGCGCAAGCAGAACACTCCGATTTTTTTGCACAACGGAAAGAAATCACCACTCCATACCAGACAATGGGAGACAGAAGATAGCCCTATGCGCCGCCACATGCACTCAAACTGGGCACGGAAAGATACCCTTTTGTTTCCAACCGAGGATTGCTAAGAAGAACAAACCCTTCAGAATTCAGAAGCTAATATCCTCACAGTATACCAGGAATTGTATTCGAAAAAAAGAAATTCTAAATCTTCTTTCAGGGCCTGACCACTAAACATGTTAAGAAACAAAACATACAGGAGGGCATTTTGTTGACCTAAAGTGCGGTGAGGCTAAAGCCTTCAGCGCGGTGTTGCTGCTCGTGAAGTACACAATTGTTTGTGAATCTTAACTGCTGGCGACACAGGAGGGCGCTGAGAGGCATCCGTATGATTCGACACCTTTTCGCAACACCCTCCACCGTCCTTTCGCTAGACAAAATTTATTATAGGACTATAAAAAATGAAAAATGAAGTGTCCCTGCCCGTGCGCCTAAGTATAACGGGCTAGACAAAGGGTAGATTGGGGCTAAGGAAAAAACAGTTGCCCTGCCCGCACCGTCTTGCGTCAGAATGAGCTAACGGGCTAGATATATGTTAGCGTGGGCAGAGAAAAAGAAAGAAAAATAATGTTGCCCAGCCCGCACCGCCTATGGCGCAACAGGCTTAACGGGCTAGACAAGGAGAACAACATATCGGTTGGGAGGAAGTAGCGTAGTGGCTAGCATGCTCGGCTGCGGAACGGAAGGATGGTGGTTCGAATCCCACCGTGCACTAGGATTTTTTGTCTTATTGAGTCATCGGTGAGACATGGCTTGAGACTGGACATAATCTGAGACCGGAAAATGACCTGAGACAGATGATCTGCACTTTATGGTCCACATTATGCTTTTGTACTTATTGCCTCTGCTTTAAATTCTGCTGCCACGCGTGAGTATGAAACGATCTTGTTTTTTTGAGAGGGTCGCATAAAGTTCCTCTTGATGTGAGAAATGTGTTGGCACTGACTTGACTAGATTTGCAGGTAACGTTCCGAGGGCGTTCGTCCTCTGCTCGACCCACCGCATGAGATAGGCTCTTGCCTTCCGCATGCGTGCAGCATTAAGAGCACGACGCTGCGACTCGGCAGCATCCGTGGTCCTCCCACATAGCAACTAATGTTCCACGTCGCCACTGGCGGCTTTATCAGAACTGCGGCGGCGGCTGCTACTGAGCGCGCGCGCGCCAGATACTGCAGCGTCAAGTTATTGCAAGAGGTTTTCCTGAAGGCGTAAGAACACTCTGAACAGAAAGGAGTGGAAAGAGGGTAAGCTGTCCTGTAGCACATGCTAGAGTCCCGGTTACTCCCTTTTGTTCCCATATAAGCGTATTTATATTAAGGCGAGAGCCTTTAATGGCTCATACTCGCGGTGACCGTCCATCCGTTACATCGCCACCTAGGTCACGTGACCTAGGCAGGTGACCGCCAGTCCGTTACCTCGCCATCTAGGTCACGTGGGGCCACGCTCGCGCCTGCTGCTCTTCTCTTGTGTCGTGAAATGAATTCGAGCGCGGCAAATTCAAATCAGTGCAATGGAGTCGCAAACGGCTTTCGCCTTCCCCGAGGTAAGAGATTTCTAAGTGCCTCCAACGATTTTTTTGGAGTGAAGGCACTCGGCAGCGTTTGCTTTCGACCCCACGCCCCCACCTACTAACGATGAAGTCGGCGCGAGGTGTGATGCCCAGGCAATGTGCCCGGGTTTGTCTCGTTCATATGCTGATGAATGCCGATCAAGACGACGGTTAAACCCGCCGGGGTGGCTAATTGCCTTTGACGTTCCACTCCTCTCCCCGAATATGTGGGGCCAAGTTTTGGGCACAGCGGCCGCATACGATGGAGGTGATATGCGAACACGCCTGTGCTTTGTCAGTGCAAGATAAAGAACCTCAGGTGGTCACGATGTCCTTTCTACGGTGTAAGGTGTAACAGTGCGGCTTAAAAAAAGTGAGGACCGATGGGCAAAATTGTCCACTTTCGGTTCTCAAACGGTTTTACAGTGTCGAGCGCTTTCCTGCCGCCTTTGTTCCCCGATTCGAGACGCCTCGCAGCCTTTCTACTCCTGGTGAGAGCCTCCTCGGTACGGCGCATGTTTTGCCCATCGGACCAGAAACACGTGCTCCGATGACGTAGGCCGGAAGGTACGCTGTTTTAGCACGTTAAAAACCACATATCATCAGAGCAAAAAAACACGAGAAAATTTTCTGTCGTCAAAAAAGATTTCTTGTCGTATTTTTGGCCATGGAGTTCTAGCAGCAAATACTTTTTTGTAATAGCAGCAAGAACATTTTTGTAGTAACAACAGCAAGCTTTGTAGTATAGTGGTTTTCCTTGTCGTAGTGAGAACAGCAGAAAACATAGCAGAAGAATATAACAGTACTGCAGGAAATTCTACAATAATCAAAAAGAATCGAGTAAAGCAGATGCCGTGTCATACCTTCAACTTACGTCCCGTCTTTCGTGCGCTTTGAGCAAAAATAGAAGAATCTATCATTATGACAAATTGACCAAATATTTCGCACTCTGTGCATGGCTCCTCCGTTATTTTTTTCCCAATGGAACACTACGAAAGTACGCGTTCAGTTCGGGCACCTTCGTTATAAAAGCAAACGCTGTAAAACTTCTCTGAAGACCAAATAATGAAGATTGTGATAACAGAAGAAACGCGGCCTTATCAGTGAGCTTAATGAAAATACTTTGAATCGAGCAGGGTTGAGCAACAAAAAGTATCCTGTCTTCACAACCATAAAAAAAATCAGGCAGCAACGGTCATGGCGGATTGGGTAAATGCATTACACTCACACAAGTACACGCACATAAG
This sequence comes from Amblyomma americanum, assembly GCA_030143305.2. Lineage (NCBI taxonomy): Eukaryota > Metazoa > Arthropoda > Arachnida > Ixodida > Ixodidae > Amblyomma > Amblyomma americanum. The sequence continues at coordinate 42,186 of JARKHS020036087.1, read as the reverse complement.
TACATAAGTACGGGTTCTACGCAGAGGTGATGACTGGAATGTTCAGTGCATGTGCGCAGAGTTTTAACATTCCTGTGTTGGAATCCTTGTTTAGAACGTTTGTCTTCTTTTGGAATAGTACAGAAAGCGCGTCCAGAGGCGTCAGTGAGCTGAAAAAAGGCCATCTGGATGTCATCATATCAAAAGGCGGGATCCTCATTCCATTTGTATTCATGGCATAACAATCAAAAAGAAGCACTGAGAAGAAGAGCTCTGCTCTTTGGAGATTCAAGAAGTCTTTTATTATTGGCGATAACGCTAATGAATTGGATTCCACGTTCCGGAATCCATGGCTACGCCATCGTCATCACTTCTCGGACTCTGCGCAAAGAAATAGGGAAAAAAGCCATAACGTCAGGTGCAATGAGTGCACACGAACTGCGATGGAAAACGTGCACATTGCTAACTGAAAAAGTTGAATTTGACAGAAGCATCGCACAGCTAAACAACTATATTGGGGGATGCTAGTGCAATCAGCTCCCAGCCTGTAAAGAAAAGAAATTATTTAAAAGTAAGAATCACAGATATAAAATTGAGAACATTTTTTAGTTTGCAGCGATTTTATTAGAAGGCTCATAGGAAGAAAATTCATGTTTTTGCAAAATCTATGATGCATCAACGAGCCTACAATTCCGAACTGAAGGTTACGGTTTGCTGCAGTGAAATGGAAACTCTGGGCGGTAAAATACCGGCCGTTGCGCAGCTTTATTTACATATTTTTTTAACATAGAACAACAAAAATTCCCCGAAATGTTCAGCTCGATCGCCACTGGTGTTACCCTCATTCTTCCAGTCTTCACATAATTAACACCACCGAGCAGCACTAGGGGTCATTTAAGTTGAAGTTTTTTTATGTACATTAGTTTATCTATACCGTATTTCATCTCTCCTGCCCACAGGAGCGCTAAATGGACTTTTTACGTTTCAACATCTCTCTCTACATGCAGAAAACATTGGGGCGTATAACATAACAACTTAGGATGCTCGCCGATAACAACCTGTTTATTCTCTTTTGCGAGACTAGTAACTAGTGACCTTGTTTTGTGTCTTTTGATGACCTTGGAAATTCCCGTCGGCGATAAAAGTAAGCAAAATAAAAGCTTAAACAGCTTTATGTTCACAACATGCTCTACTCTAAGGAGCGTAAATGCATATATGCGATAAAACTGATTTATAAGAGATAGTCACTACTTCTTTTATATACAAAATGCGTTCTGTGGAGAGAACTTAAAGCATTACGTGGAACGCTTTTGATAGTATTCTACGTCAGATACATTTGAGAGCACAGCATATGACACACATTTTCACAATCCCGCAGCAAAAGACCGCGCAACCTGAGATGCAGAGCAGGCGTCTCGGCCCAGTTAGAATGTAGTCCGCCACTGAGTATGTTCAGCTGTTCCAAAGTTCGTGAAATGGGCGATAAACTCAAGACCGCCATCACATGCAGTTGCCCTTTGGCAAGGAAGCAGCTGGAGAGCCTTGACCTTGCTGCTCACGATAAGGACGAACGTCAAACACAGCGCAATCTGATTAAGAGGCTCCGAAAGTCATGTGTGCGCCACTTCCTCTGTGCCGTTGTATACTCGTTCTTCTGGCGCTGCTTCAACTTGCTCTCAGAGAACAAGGTCACCAATCTCAAACTGACATGTTAACTAAACAGGTTCGGCGCAAAGCTGCTTTTCGCTTCTCTTAGCACAGATGCCTGGAAACCTAGTAATTTACTTCAAACAACTTGCAGACTGTACTGTTGGCGTTACACGATCAAATTCAGCCTAAGATACTATCTTATTTGAAAAGGGGATATAAAGCATGACAGGGCGATATTGCAGGAAGCATTACAAAAATGTTTCTAGTATTAGAAGTCCGTGCGAGTGCCATACCACAGTGTTTTCAGCAAAGTTAAAGTTGATGCCTTCAAAATTTCTACAGCCGGCCTTTTTGAATAATGAAATGTGAATCTGGCGGCGAACATGGCCCACAAAACCTTATGCATTGTGTAGTCAATGCTCAAAAAAGATATTTGTTAATGCGCGTTCGCTGACAAGATAAAAAAAATAGTGCAAGATACGCGACAGTATGAGAGGGACTTCACACCCTTGGCAGCACTTTCCTGTTTTTTTCTTCAATCCTGTATCAACACATCGTGAGACTGGGTGCAGTCTTTGTCAAAAATATACAGCCCAAGAAGTTCGCTTACAAGCCGGGTAGCAGGGCTCTTTAGCACATTTGAGAGTGCTAAGCTTTGTAGATATGAGTACATAAGTCCCTCCCGCCTTTGTGTGATTACGTTCCGTCATTGTGCAATAGGAGCCGTGCAGCAGGCCTCAAAAGCAGACCCCTTGTTATGTACACTTTTGACAAAGACTGTACACGTTCCTAATTTTTTTTAAAGGCAAAATGACTCTGCCACTGGCTGGCATTTTTGACGATGGTCGGTACAACGCGTGGTTTGAAGATAAGGTGGAAAGCAGCTGACATTGGCCAATGCTATTTAGCCTAACATCTGGAGCACTGCGTACTGCGCATTAGGCGTGCGACTCTGCAGGACCTCCAGCGCCAGTGTAAGAAAACGGTTGAACCTCGGCCTATTTTTTCATTTTGCTTTCACTGTTCATAACTCGGTCGTACGACGCCAGTCACCGTCAATTCATGAGCACGACTCAGTCACGAGGAGGAAACACAGCGTTTACCATAGCTCAGGCAACAAAAGAGACAAATAAAAACGAAATAGAATCAACATGCAATCGTTGTAACAGGCCGACCCTGCGTGCTACTATTGCCTGTAAGACAGGGGGAGCCCGATATTTGACGAGACGTTGTCTAGAACATAAAAATAAGAACTGAAACTATAGTGTAAGACTGCAGCCTTAAGATCCTGCATGTAGTGCCGCACATATTGCTTCAGCTATCATTAAAACTACTTTTATCGCGGCGTCTATCTGCCGGTGGTTCGGTGTTTAAGTCAAAACCACACTGCGTTCGTGGGGAAGCATGGTTTGATAGATAGTCGCATCAGTTTCCAGAGAAGAAACAGAGCGGTCCAGATTCCTTACGGCACATGCAGTTGCAGACGGCACCGTTGACGGTACAGTTCATCTTCTGCCCTGCGTCACATTGGGTGTCCTTGAAAGTTTGGCACGGGTCCGCTGAGTTGACTGCGCAATTGATTAGGAAAAGGGAGAAAAAGAAGGCTTAAGTAATTCATGCAATTCATATTGTTATGCTGGGAAAAATGGCTTCGTGCTATTGATAACCTTGCTGAAATCAAGGTAAGGAGAAGCATGGTTCTTAATGCTGGTGGATACTATCCAGAGCGAATACCAAAGCGCGGGAAAAATAGTTTCGGGTGGCAGAGAGTTGTGTCGAGATGAGGTTAGAAAACGTGGTGGAATGGAATGGCGATCGCTAATTCTGGGCAGGGTGGTGGTAGCGGTGTATTAACGGAACGAAAACGCCGGAGCCGCTCGCAGAAAGTCCTAGCCATTTTCCAAAGCACTTGCTCTGCAGCCGGCAGAAATGAAAGGGGTGGGTGAGAACATAGGTAGGTGAAACAAATATAGGAGGAAAAGCAAGAAAAGCTAGAGAAGAGAAATTATTTTCAGCATTATACACACCAGCAGAGTTACACATATATTCAAACAAAAAAATATAAACCGCTCGTGCACTGCTTTCCTGTCACTGTTAGCACGATTTGACATAAATAAGGAAGGCATTTCTGCGGCACTCAAGATTATATGAGTGACAATGCTGGTTATGGCCCGCAGGTCTTTCATAAGCCGGTTGCGAGTACTTCGGTTGATGTACAGTCGGAAATAAAAAGCCGCTGCCACACCTAACACGAAAAAAAAAACAACGCCCTTTGTACCTGTACTTGTATATTGGAAAAAGTCATATTATACTACACGCGTAGCTTTTAACACGCACTGCTGTTTCACAGGCAACATCATTTGATAGGCTCCGCGCTACACCGCGTAAACATTCTGAGCAGTCTTGTATTCCGCAGTGAGAAGCAGCAAATTTATATTGCTGTTGGCTGTACATGCAGTTGCTAGCAGATGTAGGCCCTCATGGTGTTTCTTTTGTTTTTGTTCGCTCAAAGTAACGCAAACTTTCAGCGACGTTCGAGTAGCGGCCTGGATGTACAAAAGCGCAGAACATACTTTCGCCGGCAACGCTACTGAGTCTTAAAGCTGCCTTTCTCAGAGTTGTATATTTGCGGCGGCACACTGCATGCAAGCACGTCAGTGTCGGGCCATTGCAAGCGCTTTCGGCTTACTGACAGTATCGTATTTTATGACTAGTGTTCAGTCGCACAAGTAATTGATTAGGCTCAAGTACATATGACTTAAAACAATAAATGCTACTACTGACCAACCAAAGAAACAATGCAGAACGACACCTACTATATGTGATTACAGTCGTAGAGACAGTTTCATTCCGGGACTCAGAACGCCGTGCAGGATGCTCATGGTAATGTTTGATGACTTCACAGTTATAATTCAGCGTGAACAGACAAGGATGAAAAGAACGAAAAACACAACGAACCTAAATTCTGACTATCAAGTCACTCAAACTCGCATTGTGTGTCTATCTTTCTTTGCACCGTCGCGGGATCAAAACTAAATATAACTTATTGAGAAACGTAAAGCGATTACCTCGATGGAAACGCTTAACTTTGTTGTCATTATGAAGTTACTTTTATCGTCTACTACATTTACCATCAACTCAGGCCAAAAGGTGAAATGTAAAGACGCTTTCATTAGACGACGGAGTTTTGTTAAGGTCGTTGACCAGTGGTTGCTATGCCGCAGCACAACTCCAGACTTTTAACACTCCCCATGCTAACACCCTAACAAAACAGTCCGCCCTGCTTTCGTCCGGGAGGCGTGGGCTACAAGCTAAAGTGTTATGTTTACTTCTTATCACAATTATACATCTATCTATGGGTGTTATCGCACGGCTGCTGCTGCCCGCGCCTTATCTCTAGAGCGTAGCGTGTCTTCCTGTTTTGCGTCAGCGCAGCGAGCCAGCATGCATGGGCGACGCGCGCGGAGAAAGTGTTACTACCTCATGAATATATAGGAGATGTGTTCCACGCAGATTATTCGCCTGATTTTTAGAGTTTTGCACAGGCAAAGAGCACCCTGTCGTATGCACTGTTGCGCGTTACTGAGGTTTTAATCATACTGCTAGTTATTGGAAATGCTGGAAAGGCCAGTCACGAATATTTTCCATATAGCGGTGCAGTGCGAGTGGTGGAAACGTGAACGGCGTTCACAACTGTTCCTCGTTCTCGTTAGTGCTGCTGACGACTTGTGGCGCTAGCGTGAGTGCTCATACCCTCTCAACCGTAATTTTACAGCGCTGGTTGTTGAAGGTGTATAAGGAGATGACTTATTTAGTACAAAAGAGCATCCTCTTTTTTTTTTGTGGTCGCTTGACCAGTCGACACTTGTTTCTGACAAAAATGCGAGAGCTTTGTAGCCGAAACGTGCGACACCCCATGCCGTAGCCGAAAAAAAGCCGCGTCTGGCGGTTCTGTCTTTGTAGCGATCGCTTTACCGGGACACGCAACGACATCGTCATCAAGAGACCCGCAGCGCAGTAGGGGCTGCAGAGGAGCCCTTCGAAGCTGAACAGAGCACGCTTTGAGACTTCAGGTGATCGCGTGACGCAGGTGCCACGAATAAAATCTCTACTAACCGAGGCCCGCATTAGCTTAGCTATTAAATTACGCCATAAATTATTCGATTGACTAGCTGTGTGAGCCACTGATTGTCAGCGGTTCCGGCGACCGATTTAATCGGTTTTAATAGGATTTATTCGGAGTTTAATCGGTCGTATAGCCGATTAAATTCGTTAAATATGACCATGGGCGCATTACGTATACACCACCTACATGACCCCTTCATTTACAACACGAACCCCTTCACAACAAAAACGAAACTTGCTGCCATATTACATGAACGTTCCTTTCATCCCCTCAATAAATGTGTCCATTTCAACCGACATTTCTTTCTTCGTAGTGGGCGCTTTGAAGTGTTCTTGAAGGCTTGAAAATTTACGTATTACAACAAATTGGAACAAGACATTCGCGAGGAAAAGAGATTGTGCGAAGCTGCAACAGTGCTGTCAGTGCTAGAATTTCACGCACTCGAAGTGCATGCACTCAGAAACTGCTAGAGGATTGGTGTTTGGGTTTATGAGGGTTTAACGTCCCAAAGCGACTCAGGCTATGAGGGACGCCGTAGTGAAGGTCTCCGGAAATTTCGACCACCTGGAGTTCTTTAACAGGCACTGACATCGCACAGAACACGGGCCTCTAGAATTTCGCCTCCATCGAAATTCGACCGCCGCGGCCGGGATCGAACCCGCGTCTTTCGGGATAGTAGCCAAGCGCCATAACCGCTGAGCCACCGCGGCAGCTAAGCTTCTAAAAGAATATCTGTGCTTATATGTCATATTTCGTTGCAGACCAAGTGCACGCACGGTAAGGTCGACTATACATGCGCTTATAACTCTTTCATAAGGCTGGCAGACACAGGTTAAAGAAATGGAAATCTTAGCTAATTTTTGGACAACTCGCGGGTGTGCGTTATTTAGTTTGTAGCTCAAGCAACTCTCCCCCCCCCCAAAAAAACCCTTTGTTTTCCGAGAAAACGATATTGTGCATAGAATTGCCGTCAAACAGGCTTTTGTTTGAAAGTTGTCGCCAAAACCTGTATCGTTAACCTTGACCGCCTAGATGGGGATGGTCAAGCCCTCGCTTGACCATCCCCTTGCTCCTCGCCCTGTGCTCAGGTTCAAGTTTCTACGAGATTCAAAGTGTTAAACAGAATTTCACCAACATTAATCGTTAATCTCTGAATATTAAGTGCTTAGGTGAAACAAGGACACAGTCGGAACCCTGCGTTTGGTGGATAATAGCAGTCATAACTTATGAGCTACTCAAACCAGGCTATCCAACAGTCATGAAAGCGTTCCCTAATGGCTGCCCTTCTATCTGAGACAATGAAGGACCAATTCTCGAAAGTGCCAAAGAAGCTGTTATGAAAGCTTGGAATGGTATGAAATAAAACTGACCTCATCTAAGAATATATGTAGAAATTGTGCGCTTGAGCAGTTCCTTCGTATAGCTACGCTAAACCGGCAAATATATGAGTGGAATTTTCCAAAACTAGGCAGGTCTGTTTTAAGCCGCCTTATGAATTGTCGTGATTGTAGCAAGAAATACAATTTTTGAATAGACAAACCGGCACAAAGGACGAAGGACGGAGTAGAGACGACAGACTGCGGCAGAGTTCCAGCCACATGTGTTTGCCGCGTCTTTTCTCGCTCCTTCATCGTTTCAATGGCTTAACCGTTCAAGATCATGTACCAACTGATCCAGATTGCAACTTCCATGAAACAAGCGCCCTATTTTCTCCTCATGAATGGGGACCCTTTGGCTAGTTAAAGAGGCCCGCGTGCTTTGCGGGCCGCGTCCGAAACGTGCGGCCAGCCCAAGCGCGCAGCGTTTTACAACCTGCCGGCCATGAAAGCTGGCGTCACCTGCACCTTTCCTCGTTCCTTCGCTTACCAGCAAAAAAACAAAACAAAACAAAAGACGGGTTACTGAACTTTCCGGGTAAACGCAATTCCACATAGCTGTGTCGACACCTTAGAACCCTTTTGACCACAGTAGATACCAGCAGACCTTACCTGGAAAGTTACCATGAAAGTTAAGTACCCCGATAGAGGGAAAGAAGAGATGATAGCTTGCCAAGTGCATTGTAGGCCCAAGGGTACTAGGCTTCTATACCCGCAGAGGAAAAGAGAATTATTGGCACCTGTGTTTTGAAAACACGAGGGGCATATATTGCACGTGCCCACAAGTATGCTGCCAAGGAAGCTGATAAACACCAAGGAACCACTCCATCACGCCAAGTGCCCCACGGCTATCTACCACAAGCCGTGCATCAATGGTATCGCATCTGAAGGCCGCTGTACGATCGTTTTTGGGGCGCATACGTATGCGTCCTTGCGAGTCTGCGCACAGGCCAAACAATGTGGCGGACGCAGGGAGGGCGGACAAAGTTTGTGCACTCTAGCTTTCTTGCAATTCCTCTTTCTTGGAGATAGTTTACCGACTCCCACATCTTATTCAGCTTATGTGGCCTTTTACACAATACTCAGCAAGCACTTTTTTCTGCCTTCACATGGGTACTACTTCAGAATGCTTTGGATACGTGGCCAACATGTCAGCTTGTTTCTGCATGTGTCGACATTAACTGGCCCTTAGCACAGCTCCCCAGACTTGTTTGCACAGCTGCATTCCGGCTTGCGCTATTTTCACTGAACTATGAACTCAAGACTGACTGCATAAACAAAATTTAAAAAAAGCCGCGCTACTTTAGCCAAGTTGTACATGGTTTGTCCCCTTTGTAGACAGAGTTCGTACTACAGCTTTTCTAATAGACTGAAAATCACGACAAAAAGAAATCGCTATTGTTGCACTGTCATTCTTTTGTGAAATTCTGTACTGCTGCAGTTCTGATCTTACATGTTCCAAATTACTGAGATCCTTATTTTGTCACGAATATTTGTATTTATAATTGGCAGAAATGGGCTAAAATGCGGTTAATATTTAATGCATGTATAATTCACACACATACACCTGATATAAATGAACTGATAAGTATGTATTTTGCAGTAACAGTTAAATCAGGAGAAAGCAAGAAGGTATGTTTACATTACTGTGACAGCTGCTGTGAACGGGTTAATGAAAAGGCTGCCTTATAAGGAGAGTCGAATGCATGTAAAGAACTGCAGTGTGATAGAATAAATGATGGTTTATCCTGTGCAAACTAATTTAAAGAACTTCATCTAATCAATACTTTAGATATCAATGTGATTTTCCCAATTCTAATTACTGACGACTGCTACGAATATGCACTGCTAACCTAGCTTGTTCTAGTGTTTTGCTTGGACAATTCCCAATAACAATCACGTAGTCATTATGAACTCGTTATCCCACGTTTAGGAACAATGAATTTTTTTTACAGAGGCTCTGTTCATTTATTAGGAGGCAAGAATTCTAGACCGTTATGAGAACGGTATCATATATGGGCGTTTCCTAGCTGTGACTGGCGATCGAACGACAAGTTGTACGCGATCGCGGCCTGAGGCCTTTTTTCACTTTCTGGGAAATAGTGTAAATGTTTATCGTTTCCTACCACGCTGTTTCAGATGTTAAAGCTCGAAAACTGCAGTGTGAAATAATTGTTCTCGTGAATTTATTTGCGGATGTCAGGATCAGCCGCGCCTAGATCCATGGCCATCACAGCCGAAAGCGGTTTTTTCTTCGGCGAAAAAGCTCACAGCTAAACCAAGTTGATGCAAACGGATGTCTGCAGTGTGCCACAATCAATTCTGTTTATTTATGGCGCGGGATATCTGCGAATTTCTACGGGATGTCTAGGACACACGACTCTGGCACCGCACGCCAACGGGCGGCAGTTCCGGTTGCGCCAATCACAACGCTGGAATCGTGCGGCTCTGTCGCAAGCAGCAAAGTGATCGTATAACACCTCTTCCGCCCATTGCCCGCATGCGGTGAGCGCAGAGTCGCAAGGTCGGATCCACGTGCGCCTAAAAAAATATGTTATGCCCGCGCGTAGATCGTGATGAAAATTATTTATGCCACGCAACCAAGAGCTTTAGAATGGGAGACTATATAGGTAAGGGTTAAGGGAATTTTGGGGGGCGCCACTGAGCAAGCGCAGAAGGTAGAGGACCCATGAGTCTCTGGGTTAGCAGGCGACATTAACCTTAAACGGACGAAAAAATGTGGGTAGCGGGGTCCTCTCGTATCACCATGAATTGTTTGTTGCCGATTAACGTGTCTGGCGTTTGCGGAAAATTAATTATGCACCAAACTTTTTATTTGTCTCAAAATGCCCGCCACACAAAATTCTAGCAGTAAACCGCCTCTGATAGTGAGATTGCTTCTGGATTTGAGCATGTACTAGGCTTAGTGAGTACGCGTCGTTTAGTTGCCTTGGACACACGATTTCAAAAGGCGCGGGAAGTTCAAACTGGTTGGTGCTGCTCGCATAACAAAGAGGTTATAAATCATGTAACTCCACCTAATATGTTGTTTTGTATCTATAACTGCTTTTTTGTCTTATGTAAATAGAAGTGTAAAGGAAATGAATTCCGAGATATAAAATTTCGCGTTTCAGTTTTCGGACGTAATGGCGCTGCGAGCGGCTAGCGCAATATAGATACGGACGGCCTCATATTCCATAGCAATTTTAAAATTTCCGCGACTGCACATGGAATGGCAGCTGGTAGCAGTGAAGCTAAGGATTTCATAAGGTTGGTTCCTCTATTTCATAACTTTGTTTAGAGCGGTCTTGAACTACGTGCGGAAATGTGACAGCGTGCCAACTACTACCTTATATCCACCGGGAGAACCGCACACGAAGTTCAATTTTAAGACGCGAGGGTGACGGCAGGAGAAAAAAGCATGACAACACGCCTTAATCTTGAGTCTATCTATCTGCTGAACATCCCATATGTTGAACAAAACTGACCGCAATTTTAGCCACCTGTAAGCATGGTAAGTTCTGGTTTGCTTTGCTTTGTGAGGGTTTACTTCTTTAAGAGACTCAGGCTATGAGGTGTGCCATAGTGAAGGGCTCCTGTAATTTTGACTACCTAGGATTCTTTGACTTGCAGTGACATCTCACAGTACACGGGCTTCTGGCATGTCGCTTCCATCGAAATGCGACCGCCGCGGCCAGGATCGAACCCGCGTCCTTGGGGCCAGCTGCCGAGCGCCATTACCACTGAGCTACCGCACTGGCTTCTATCTGCTGAACATCCCATATGTTGAACAAAACTGACCGCAATTTTAGCCACCTGTAAGCATGGTAAGTTCTGGTTTGCTTTGCTTTGTGAGGGTTTACTTCTTTAAGAGACTCAGGCTATGAGGTGTGCCATAGTGAAGGGCTCCTGTAATTTTGACTACCTAGGATTCTTTGACTTGCAGTGACATCTCACAGTACACGGGCTTCTGGCATGTCGCTTCCATCGAAATGCGACCGCCGCGGCCAGGATCGAACCCGCGTCCTTGGGGCCAGCTGCCGAGCGCCATTACCACTGAGCTACCGCACTGGCTTCTAAGATCTAGAAAAACACCTTATCACGATATGCTGCTTTGTGAGCATTCATTTTGTTTGCAACATTAATTGCCTTTTACTTTGTTCTACGGCTGTAGCGACCACTTACGACCGTAACTTTTTTCTTCGTTTCCGTTAGACTTTTAGTTTAAAGACAAGCCCCAGCTGAAAGAAGTCTACGTTTCGAAGAGCCGCTACTTACCGCAGTGGCAGTCACATAGACCGTACTCTACAATGAGGCACGCCAGGTGCGAGTAGTCAGCCGTGCACAGTGTCTTGGGACATGGCGTCGAAGTGTCTCCTGAGTAACAAGCATAACGCTTCGTGTCATCCATGCTGCTCCGTAGTAAACATGCGGTAAATAACGCTCTCATATAGCACATAGCAAATGTTATATGCGTGGCATTATTTAGAATAAAGAAATTGAAACATAGTGGGAGCTTACGCCTCACTGTCACCCTCTGGATGTTTGCAAATGCATTTTAGGCGGAAAACCTCCCTGTAGAGTAGATTGTAGTTAAGGAGTAATTACACATTAGCGCAACCTAAGCGCAATCATTTCGCTACAAATGAAAGATACGCTGCTTTCTCTGAAGCCTCGCAGTTGAAGAAATATGCGCCCATGTCCCGGGATAGATTCTGGGGCCACAAGCAGCTCGGTATAGTCATTCCATCAACTCAGCTAACCAGGACGGCTGGCAAACGGTGAGGTGAGGCCGAATTGATCAAAAATTAGGCAGTGGCTTAGCTCTGGTTAAGCCTGGATATACAAGCGAAAAGCTTCAGTTATGCTTGGTTTGACGTCATGGTTATGCTTCGTAGCTTAGCTGGTATTGTATACATTGTATAGATTGTATGGCTGTAGACTTGGTTACTCAATGGCATGTGTTTACAAGTTAGACACAGAAGCGACAGTATTAAACTTCTTTATTTATTATTGTTGGACACATTGTCTTGCAGCTTAACTATAGCCATAAATACAGCCCTGTGATCCGAGTAGTAGCAAGCGGCTGTCTCTATGGCTGTTAGAGAGTATGTACAAAGCACAGTTTGTCTTTGGTATGCAAGGTCTATAGTGGTCCCCCACTGAGTTGTCTGTTCAGTGGGAGAACTGACCAAGTCCAAGTTAAAGGTGCATGGACCAACTCCCAAGCGAGTACTTCTGGATCGGACGAATTTAGTTTCTCAGCTTTTCTCCGTACTCTAGCAGCAGCCGCACTCTCCTTCCCTTCCATGTCGAGTGCGCACGCCTATTCTCTGGCAAGCGCATTATATATAGCCTCCTTGCGCATGCACATGACGCACATGTGCAGTTGCCGGCGGCTGCGCCGAAAGGTGAGGCGACGGATGCGGCAGCGGCGAGTAGCGACTACCTGCGCGGCGCGTGACGTCACTCGTTTTCGCGCATGCACATAACTCACCAGTTCGGCTCACGCGAAGCTCGGCTCTGACCCGCGTAGTGAAGCTTTTCGCTTCAAGAACATAAAGTGGCAACAGGAACCGGGAAAAGAAACACGATTTCAGCTTTGAGGTATTAGAGCTTGGAGCAATTTGCGACTCCATCCCAGCCGTACCATCAGCTAGCGTTGCTGGTAAGCCTATTTGGTGGGGCGACTGCCCCGGACAGGGTATGTTCCCGTGTTCAAACGCCGCTCCAGAGCGAATCATGCTTCAACTGCGAAACTTCTGATAAAGCTGTACAGAATTGTTTTTCGTCGTATGGCTGTACTTATATGAGTGGTAATGAAGAATCACGTCGTCCTGAAATTTCAAAGGTGATGGGATCAGAGTAACGAGTGCGGGCAGACTTCGGGGAAAAATATGTGAACAGTAAACGTAGACGTCACTGCCAGATCAGCCACTGATAGCGGCAATACTTTGAGCATGTGGTTCTGCAGCTCGCGCAATGCTAGCAGCGGACGCCGGGAGTGGACATCACGACGACGTGGGGTGGGAGGGTGCTTGGAGCGTGCCAGTGCGCCAGCACGGAGATTCGGCCATGTATCGCGTTGCGGGAGCGGCAGGTCCGCACGTTTAATTGTCTGTGCTATGACTGGTCGACCGTGTAGCATTTTTTGAAGGTGAGACGATGCGGAAACAAATATTGTCTTTTCATGGATTGAAAGCAGATGGACGGAAGTCTCCTTTGTAATTAAAACATGGTGATTGAGAGTATAATAAAGATTACTTAGTGCGGTTAAATTTAGCTGAATAAGAAACAACTTTATCAAAGGGAGAAAAACCAAGCCATCCTTAGTTTTCTTCCTTCTTGTAAAGAAACAGAAGGAGAAAAAATGGTTCGCGCAAATATCACGGAGGAAAAGAATTTCGAATTGAGCGCAGTTACAGCATAGAACCACTGAATGAACTGGAGCGTCACGTTTCCCACTGGTCAACTTCTTCCTGCTGAAGTTGCAACACCTACTTCGTCAGTCTCGTCCTAGCTATGAAACCGGAACCTGCTGTTATTACGAGACGCCGTAGAAGTATTGCTGAAGTAAGCTTGAGCCATTAATAACGTGTGGGACGAGTATTAGATGCCATCAGAAATGCGCTACCACTAATCATATGGTCCAGAAGGGGCTCGTAGGAGTAGTATCTTTGTACGGGGCGCAAAGGGGCGGATCTGCACAACCTGTGAAGTGGGTGCAGCGGTTATGGGGTTAAAACTGAAGCTTGGGCGAGTTATCAATTTGCACGATTTGAAACAGGGAAGGTGTAACACAAACAAGGACGAGCGCTATGAGGTGTTGTGCTGGCGACACAACACTCGTTGCCGCAAATGGGGGAAGAATAAGTGACCGGAAAGATTTTTTATGGCGAAGGATGAATCCACTACTCCGCTGTACAGGGTTCTGCCGTACAAACCATGAAAATCCCGAACGGTCAGGGGTACATTTAAAAACTGCGGGCAAGGCTGGTGAAGTAGTTGTCTTTTGACGGAAGTGTCCGGTCACGGCTATTTTAAGGCAGCGTTAAGCTTCTGCGAATGTTGGCTCATTCTGTCGAAGGGAAAGCAGTGAGGTAAGAACAGCTGAATATCCAGATCGGATCTCGGAAAATTAAAGTCAGCTCGTTTGTGCTTCAGGCGAACTGATTGCGAATAAAGATGCAGCCTAAATGAAACATGCTTGCTTCATTACCTAAGCTCTACTTAATGAAGCGAAGAGCTGCTGAAATAAGGACATCCAGAAGTCGCCTTCTCAGGAGTGAAGTTTTGCTAATTGTTCTATTATTTTTTATGAGTCATGCTGCTGGCGTTAATGTCTTCAGAAGAAAATCATCGACGCTAATCAGATCCGCGAGTCGGAAGGGGCGTACCTTTTTCTGTCGGGGCTGCTAGTGCCAAGGCCGCCGCGCATAAAAAGCAGATTGCGTTGATATTTCTCATTACGAACTTCTGCGAAACAGGGTTGAATCTTGGTGACAGGGCAGTCAGGCGCGCTGAAATGCAAGGCGTCCCGTTTCGATTAGTCATTAGTGACAGAAGGAAAAACATTTTCAGACACAGATTGTATTGCATTCGAGATCTGGAAATGAGGCTTAGTAAGCAGTGTTCAAGGCTGCAAAGCACTAATTATGGTCTGGGAGGATTCGCTCATAGTTGCTGAACTCATTGGCGGAACTCGTGGATACGTGTTGCTATGAACGAAAAACTGGCAGTTTTCTAAAAAAAATTGGCTGTGGTTTAGTTCTGGTTAAACCTGGTTAAACTGGTTTAGCTCTGGTTAAACGCGAGAGCTACATGTGGCCTGGCCGAGTGGAACTCGCTCAGTCGAATAGCAATGTCAGTCTTTCGCCGCTCCGTTTCAGTGGGCGTTCCTTCATCTTTGTCCCTGGACGTGATTCACTCTCTTCCCCTCTCCACCTCCCCACTCACTCCTCCACTCGTCACACGGGCATGCGCACAGCTGTTGCAGCCCGGTTTCGCCGGCCGGCAGCGCTCCGCATCACGTGACCAACCACGTGACCACGTAACCACGGCGCCGGGAGCTCAAGGGGTGCCACGCTGAAGGCTCGAAGAGCTGGAGTAGTGTAGCTCTCGCTACAAAACAATTCTGCGCAATATAGTATAGCATCGTGCCTAACCCCGAGTTACTCCCAGCAACACATGTCCAACACTCTTGGACAAAACTATTCAATATTAAGAACAGTAAGGCAATGTTATTAAAATAATGAAGCCAATCGTCAATTCTTCAGACGTGTGGCGCAATCTTTTTTTGAAAACTTTTCTATCGCTCGCATCGAGCAGTTAAGACTCTCATAGAAAACCAACCAGGAAAGCTTTTAATGATAACACCAATGCAAACATGTCGACGCGATATCTGCGAATATAACAAATGTTTTTTTGTGAAAACTTAATCTATATGAAAAAAAATGCGTTCATAATCTCTTTCCTGCTCAAAATTGCGTTCGTCCACAATTGTTGGGTATGATGACGAAGCGGCCAAGCGTGCGGGAATCATACGGTGGTTATAGACCATGCCAACAGAGGACAACGACAAAAACAACAATAACGCGGCAGGAAAATTAAAAAAGAATATTCTAATGTTTACTTCCATGGCTTCCTACCTTGGTAAAAAAGTGCGGTAGATATTGGATTCGCATGCAGAGAAACAGTGCCACAGGGTTATCCCTGCATGTGCAAAGGGTGTCAGGTAGCAGCAGCAGCGTTCATATTACATTCAGTCTCAGGTACATAGCGACTTCTGTATTTCCCTCAGGACTTGAGAACGAAAGCTCCGAAAAGAGAGGATTGCCATTGCAATGATGGTTTTAACTGCAGAAAGTCAGAGCATCAGTATTGCTGGGCCAGCTACTCCAAATGCACAATTAATGGGAAGAAGTGGATAATCCTTCAATATTGCATCGAGCTGCCAAAACTCGGTAAGTTGGGATTATCGACTAACTGTAAGTGTATTGCTTCAAAATATACGAGGAGACCTCGTACCACTGTAGGTAGGTAGGTAGGCCTCAAACAATGCTGGCACATACCCACCGTGTGGGAGTAGCTAAGACGCAGGCGATTAATTGCTGGATACAGGAACTTTTTGACGGAAAAAGGAGTAGTAATAGCATGTAGGCTGATAGATTGGAAGACGCAAGGTCGAGGGTCCTGCTAACTTGGAGATCGAAGACGGGACAATGGCTTATTGTGCATAATAGTATACAGTGCCTGTAATGTTTCAATGTCTTACTGACTGAGAGCGGGGAAAAGAAATTAGAATTGGAATCGCTGCGTTTCATTGTAGGTAGGTAGGTAGGCCTCAAACAATGCTGGCCCATACCAACTGCTGGGGGGTGGCCAAGACACAGGCGGTTAATTGCTGGATACAGGAAAGTTTTAACGTGAAAAAGAGTGGTAATAGCATGTAGGCTGATCGATTGGAAGACGCAAGGACAGGGGTCCTGTTAACTTGGAGATAGAAGACGGGACAATGACTTAATGTGCAGAATAGTATACAATGCCTGTAATGTTTCAATGTCGTACTGACTGAGAGCGGGAAAAAGAAATTAGAATGGGAGTCGCTGCGTTTCTTGAAGGAAATTTTGCACAGCAGAGCGCACACTCCAGTCGCTTCGTCCAAGCAAAGAAGCGCCAATGGAAAGAGCAACCGCAGATGACACAGGCAAACCCAGTTGATGAAATGGAATTTGCAAAAGACGCTTCCTCAAATGAGAGCAGCGGCTGCAGAACAGCAGGAAGTGATCTACTGTCTCAGGTTCGGCACAAAAAGGGCACTATGGGGAAACCGCCAGGCCAGATCTGTGAAGGTAGGAATTTAGAAGGGGAATCTGGCAACGCAAACGCGTGAAAGCGACCTCTAGTCTGCGCAAGCGCCAGTCTTTGCTACTCCAGGGAAGCAGAAGATGCTGATCTTCGGGAGATGATGTAAGAGCCGAGGCAGCATATTCCTGAAATATTGTGTAGCTGCGAAGCCTCACCGCCGCTATATATGCACAGGTTGGCAGGACAGCAATATTTGTGCCGCAAAGAGAGGCCCTTGCTAAGGAATCTGCAACCTCATTTAAGTGGAAGCCCATGTGACCCGGTACCCAAAGCATCCTTACCGAATTTAGATGGAGCGGAATCAAGAACTTAAAGAGGCGTAATGCCAGAGACTCAGTGGGTGAACATAATGAAGAGCAAATGTATTGAGAATTCCAAAGACTTACGCGCTGGCAACAGCTTCTTCTTCGTCTTCTTCTCGGGTGCTGAAGCGGCCGGCGTTCAAACAAGCCACTCGCTCGGCCGTTGTAAGGTGCTGCTTGTAGTCGCTCACTCTAACAAAACTGCGTCCTGGCTTTGCATCGTTTCGTCGCTGTTTCTAGATTAAAAAGGACTTTTTTGAAAATACACAGACTGTCCCGTATACTATGGTAACACCTCAGGCCTGTCTCTACTTGCCTCTCGAGGGTAACAGCGCATGCTGTTGTAGATATTTTCGGTTTCATATTTGTTGTTGTTGTTGTTGTTAGCCTATCAAAAGATGGCACATACTCACACTGGGGGATCGGCCAACAATCGGGTGGCTGTTCACCTGAACGCAGGTAATAAAAAGGAAAAGCACGTGGGAGCACAACACCGGTGAATTGTTCCTCATGAACAGAAAAGGGATGAGGGTTTTGGCAGCGACAGGGGACACGCTGACAACTCCGGCTAAGGCAATTTTGTGACTTTTTACAGTTGGCATCGGCAGCGCTTGACCTGCGCGTAGCACTGTGTGGCCTGCTGCAGTCGGCGAAGCCATATCAGAGGACCATCGATTACGAAGCGGAATGACCTTATCATAGCCGTGGTGAAGCCTGCCGGGAGCCACGCCCACCTGCAACACGGACTATAAAGAAGACACGGCACGCATCTGCGGGCATTTTGGCAGCGACAGGGGACACGCTGACAACTCCGGCTAAGGCAATTTTGTGACTTTTTACAGTTGGCATCGGCAGCGCTTGACCTGCGCGTAGCACTGTGTGGCCTGCTGCAGTCGGCGAAGCCATATCAGAGGACCATCGATTACGAAGCGGAATGACCTTATCATAGCCGTGGTGAAGCCTGCCGGGAGCCACGCCCACCTGCAACACGGACTATAAAGAAGACACGGCACGCATCTGCGGGCATTTTGGCAGCGACAGGGGACACGCTGACAACTCCGGCTAAGGCAATTTTGTGACTTTTTACAGGTCAGTCTTCTTTTTCTTGTACCGATTGCGCGGTTCACTTTGTGTGTTCTCTGTTGCTGCCAGAAACTTGTGCTGTAAACATGGGTGATGATTTGATATGTTTGACATGTTCAACAGAAATAGACAAGGATGAATCCTACCTGAAGTGTAATGAGTGCAATTATGTCTATCACTTGGGGAAATGCACTGGTATCGCCGAAGCTCAGTTTAACAGCATGAGGGAAACGACAAAAAAGGCATGGCGATGCCAGACGTGCCGAGTAGGGCGATCACGAGGTGCATCGAAGAAAGCTAGTTCCTCAGAGGCTGCAGATGAGACTAACGAAATGTCCCACATTAGTCTAGCTCTTGTGGACATACAGGAAAAACTTGCAACCCTTCTGAGCCTGAAGAGCACCGTCGAAAACATCGAACAAGCTGTGCAATTAATGTCTGACAAGTACGACCAGATTCTCGTGGACTCAGCACGTCATGAAACAGAAATCAAGGAAATTAAGGCTAGGGTTGAAAAACTTGAACAGCAGGACACAGTGGGAGTGCAAACTATGCAAGAACAGCTAAATGACCTTGAATGGAGGAACCGTAAGCAAAACCTAGAGATTCACGGAGTCGCAGAGAGTGAACAGGAAAATCTGCTTGACAAAATCAACGCTCTCGCTGAGACAATTGATGTTCCAGAGTTAGCCAAGCATGAAGTTGTAGCCATTCACCGCCTTCCGGCAAAGCCCGGTAGGGTTCCTGGCATTATACTCCGCTTCGCCAGACAAGACACACGACAAGAATGGTTTGAGAAGAGGCGTGCCTTAAGCACCCACTCATCGCAGGTTTACATACAAGAGAACTTGACAAAGCACTCACGGGAACTACTTTTTGAAGCGAAGAAATGGGCCAAAGAGCACGACTTCCAGTATGTGTGGCACAGAAATGCTAGGATTTTTCTACGGCGCAGAGACGGAGAGCGTGCATGGCGCATCCAGGCTTTGAACGAACTGAACAAAGTTGCAAGAAGTGGCCCTCGATAGTTCCACGTTAGTGCTTTTATTTTGTTTCCCTCAGATTCTGCCATGGATACACAATATGTTTCTCTGAATAACTTTGACACTTCTGTAGGCAAAGACTTTCACTCGTCCTTTAAAATATTTCATGCTAACATGCAATCTGCTCGAAATAAAAGCACGCCACTTGAGGTTCTTCTCAGTCAAATTAAGACCCAGTTTAATATACTCATGTTGACAGAAACATGGTATCGGCACGAAGATGAGGCACTTTGTACGGCGGAATATCAGGCATGTAATCTCAACCGAAGTTACGGCAGAGGAGGCGGTGTTTCCATGCTGATAAGGAAGGACATAAAATACGAATTGCTGACAGCTTTCACGGAATCAACAACAGATTTTGAGGTATTGTCTTTACGTTGCAACAAGATGGTTCTTGTTGTGGTATATAGACCCCCCGAAGGAAACTTGCCAGTTTTCTTCGATTTTCTTGAGTCCCTTTTCTCTTACGTTAATGACTGCGAACTTGGCCTTGTTTGCGGGGGAGATTTCAACCTAAACATGCTTGAAACAACTTCAGGTCGTATCAAAGAATTTAAGCTGTTGCTTGAAGCACAAAATATAAGAAACACCATTTACCTTGCAACACGAATTACATCCAGCACATCAACACTGCTTGACTTATTCTTAACTAATTACACAGCCAATAAAACTAAATCAGGTGTCCTTGTATGCGATCTCAGTGATCATCTTCCTATTTTTATATGTGTGAAGCCTCTAGAAAAGGGAAAAAAAGTAAATCGCGTAGTTACCTACCAGCAAATTTTACCAGCGCAATTAGACCAATTTCGGGATGAACTAAATAAGGAGGACTGGTCACACGTTCTAGAATCAGATGATCCTAATGTTTCCTTCTGCTTATTCACAGATAGGTTCAATGAGCTTTACAGAAAACATTTTCCTTTCCGAACTATTAGAGTGTCTAGGAAGATCAGGAAACCTTGGATAAACGATCACCTATGGTGTAAAATTAGAGTTAAGAATGACTTGTTCTATAGGTTTATACAGACCCGAGATATGGCTAAGCTGAAAGAATTTAAACAATATAGAAATTGTCTTAATAAAGAAATAAAGAAAGCTAAAAGTGCCTATTTTGAAAACTATTTTAATGCAATCAAGCATGACTGCAAGTCTACTTGGCGAAAACTCAATGATGTTCTTGGCCGTTCATCAATTTCGGGCTCGGTTAGCGAGCTAAAGATAAATGGCGCGACGGTATCTGGCCATGCCTTAGCGGATGCATTCAACGACCACTTTGCCAATTTACCTGTACCAGCATTACCTAATCATGATCATGCAAAGTCCCTCAATAAAGAATATCCTAGTAGTATTTTCCTGAATCCTGTTACCCCCAATGAAGTGTACTTAACAATGATGCAACTAAAAAATTCAACCAGTTGTGATGTCCATGACGTGAAAATCAAGCCCGTAAAGTATGTCCTCGATGTTATATCACCTATCCTGTCATACATTTTTAATTTGTGCATAAGCTCTGGAGTCTTTCCTAATGACATGCAAATAGCAAAAGTACGAGCTATACACAAGAAAGGTGATCATAACAATCTTAATAACTATCGCCCAGTTTCTATTCTTCCCGTGTTTTCTAAAGGGTTAGAAAAACTTATTCTAATACGCTTTGAAACGTTTTTTGAAAAAATGAATAGCATAACTGATTCCCAGTACGGTTTTCGGAAATTTCGATCTACCCAACTTGCCTTGCTTGACCAGAAAGAATACATTTTAACCAATATAGATAGTAAAAGGTATGTAGTAGGCATATTTCTGGATTTTACCAAGGCATTTGACTACCTCAACCGAAATCTCCTCCTCGAAAAATTAAAAAATTACGGTGTTCGCGGGCTACCATTTGAGCTAATTAAATCATACCTCTCAAATCGCGTACAATATGTTGAGCTCAATGGTTATTCTTCAAGCGTGACTTGTACTAAATCAGGAGTCCCGCAAGGAAGTATCTTGGGGCCATTTTTATTTAATATATACTTAAATGACATTGTGAACGTGGATATGCAGACTAAGTTCGTCATCTATGCCGATGACACTAGCATTTTTTGTGCTTCCGATAAATGTACAGAATTGTTTAGCACTGCAAATTCCGTGTTAGCTAAAGTAAGTGATTGGGCAAAACACAATGGACTAATAATTAATAGCCTGAAATCAAAAGCGATCGTTTTCCGCGCGAAATCAAGACTAGTTCCGTCTGAGTTAAGACTTAAGTTGAATGGTTCGGAGATAGATGTTGTCGACGAATTTAAAACACTAGGGGTTATTTTTACAGAAACGATGTCCTGGAACAAGCACACAGAATATATAGCCTCAAAAATCGCGAGTGTAGTTGGGATTCTCCACAGAAACAAATATTTTCTACCGAAAAATGTCATGATGCTTCTATACAACTCTCTTTTTCTGTCTTACTTAAATTACTGCATACTCGTGTGGGGAACGACCACAATGACCGGTATCCAGAAACTTAGCAGACTACAGAGTAAGGCAGTTAGAGTCATTACACACTCTGCCCATGATTCTAATGTACAGCCATTATTCCACAAGCTGGGCCTATTACACATTAAAGAGATGTACAAGTACAACCTATGTCTCGCATTAATTCGAGAAAGGAGGCAAAATAGCACAATCCTAACAAAATTAGCACAACTAGCCGTTAAAGGTTCGTCAGGTCACTTCACAAGAAATCCAGAATACTGGAAAGTTGGCTCCTGCAGAACAAATTACGCTGCACAAACCCTAAAACACCGCATTCCTTCGGTCTTAAACTCCTATTTGTCTGAAGATGTAGACATTTTAGCGCTGAATTCTACGCAGCTTAAGAATATTTTTCTTCAATAAAACGCAAACTGTATGTAACCGCTATTAATATTGTATAATTCATAGAGATGTTCTGTTGTTAGTCGTGAAATCTGATGTATCACTTTTTCGGTAACCATGTTCAAATTCCATGTTCAATTAACCATGTTCAATGTACCTTCCTGAGATTTTTTATTATTTTTTATTATTATTTTTTTTTCATGTTTTGTTGCCATGTATTGTTACAATAGGCATTTCTTCATTTAGTCGTGTCAAAACGACTGTTCTTCTGACATGCTTTTTGTTGTTAAATGTTTGTCAAGTGCCACCTGTCGTTTTCATATAGGGGGGCGGGGACCAGTCAAGCTGCGGTTGCAGCTTTTAGCCCCGTCTCCCTCCATCTTTTTTTTGATGGAAAATAAAGTTTATCTTATCTTATTGCAATATTATAAGAATAAGAACAAAGAGAGGAATTAAATAATAATGATGGAGTCAAAATGTAATAATTGATAGAAAAGAAAAGTTTGGAACACTTAGCAAGGCAGTCGGTGAGATTCTATCAGGAAATTTAGAACAGCGGTACAAAGAGATCTGTGGCTGAACCCAAATGTGGTGGCGCCAAATGATAGCAAGAGCGGGCTGCTCAAACTAAGGCCAAGATGCTGCAAGGGCTCCTCCAGCAACCTTTTTCTCATAAAGTTGAATCGGCGACAATACAGCAAAAAATGTTTCGTATTTGCGCCGACAGTCGTTATTTACACGCGCGATTATATGCTTCGTTTTTTCTTCTGCTCAGTGAAATTTGTAAGCAGGCATTTTCGCATCTCAGTCACGCAGCAGGCCAGAGACAGGGACAGCAAAGATAAGAATGAAGGTTTTTAGCATGCCGAATACCACCGCGAAACCCATTGGCAGTGAATATTTTGTTGTAAGAACCTGAGGCATAACGGAGCAAGAAGTGACCATGTTCTACAAAAAATTTTTAATAATTGTGCTACCGTTTCACGTATTCTTGATACAACACTCAACACCCCTGAATGGCTGAAAGAAGTAGGATTTATTTACAAAAGCGTAAAAACTGATGGCTACGGCTCTGGAAAGATTTCCGTAAGCTAAAATCACTATTTGTACGGTTGTTTTTGGTGCATATTTTCAAAAAGGTTTAAGAGATGACCGCGGGGATAGGAAGTGCAATTTTTTAACGTTGCTCGTACGGCACTAAAATTCGGCGCGCTTGTCATACCCAGAAATTCTGGACAAAAGCATTTGTCACGAGGAAAAAGTTTGTGAACGCGATTTTTTTTATTTTTTCAAGATTTCTCCATAAGAATGGAGGTACCCACAGATGTTCGCCTGGCAGGCTTGCATTTTTTGCTATTAAATTTTTGCTATCGCCAAAACCGTTTCCCATTGGTTTTATATGACAGCTTTAACTAATCTGTGCAAGCGATAGATACACGCCGCAAGAAACATCTTTCTACAGATCGGAAGAATGGACCACTGCCTTTAATAATTCCATATCTGTTTCTTGGGATTTTCTAATATTGGAAATTTTTGCGCAAGAAAGCTGGGCTTCGGGAAGTCCACTTAATGCTTCAATACGAAACTTCACTGAAATGCGTAGAGTAGCTTTCACACTATATATATATATATATATATATATATATATATATGCTATAGTAAATAAACATACAAAACATGCAGACAGCGTGGCGTCACAACACAACATGGCAGCAGCGTAAACTTATCAAGTTTAATATATATATATATATATATATATATATATATATATATATATATATATATATATATATATATATATATATATATATATATATATATATATATATATATATATGCTATAGTAAATAAACATACAAAACTTGCAGACAGCGTGGCGTCACAACACAACATGGCAGCAGCGTAAACTTATCAAGTTTTACCCCAGGAAATGATGAATGCAGTGCCATTTTTGAACAATTTTATCGGCATTATTTTATCCAAAGTAAATGTTAAATTCACGCTTGCTTAATGCACCCATCATTGTCATGTCAAATTAGGGGCAGAGTGAAAACAAAAAAAAATGTAATTGAGAAGTATAGGGGCGCCACTGCATAAGACTTTTTCGAGGAACATAGCTCAATAAACTCCATGAAAATCCGTGAAACCATTTTTATGCTATGTTTTGTGAAAGCGAGGCAGTCAAATCAAAAAAAGGTTTTTGACGAAACTGCTATATTCACTGAGATTTCAGCGAGTGTTTTCCTACCTGAGGTCACAAAAACAATCATTGGAGGTACTACTGTTCTGCATTCGGCAAAAATTTTTCGGGACGTGATATAAAGATATTTTAGAAGCCAAATCTGGTGTTTCCTAAATTGTATATTTTTTCGGGTTTTTCGGATGTGAGAAGTTTACTCAAGAACAAGTTTGTTATTTTTTATCTATATTTGATTGGAAGTAATTGATCTTCAGTGTTGCATGCCCTACAATTCTCACAACATTTATTAACGGGAGATAGTTTATCAGCGCAATTTTTCATATATTGTTAGATTACACTGTGACAATCAATCTGTCTGCAGATACCCCATTGGCAGGAATGCATTTTTTGTTTTTGCTAATTAATGTTTTTCCGGTCCTCAATTAATGTTTTTCCGGTTCTGTGCTAGTCTTAACTGCTCGGTGCGACTTATGGAAAAGATATCAAAAAGTATTTTGCGACATATGGGAAGAATGGACAATTACCTTCTATATTTCGGCCCCAGGACATTACAGTTTTCGTATATTAAAAATTTTTTGTCTGAGAATGTTGGCCTTGAAAAACCAAGCTCTGTCATTCCTCATGTGGCTTAGTTGTTTCAAAGAAGAAAGGTTGCCCACAGCACGAATGAAGTATCGCTGATACTTGCAGAAGCTTTAATAAGAATCACATACGGATATCATTTCACCATAAGCGCGGTCGATACCTCTTTCTTGTTATGGGCACATAGAAAATAAGCCGGTAATTGTGGACTGGTGGTGGACTGATTCAACATACA
Source organism: Amblyomma americanum (assembly GCA_030143305.2). Classification (NCBI taxonomy): domain Eukaryota; kingdom Metazoa; phylum Arthropoda; class Arachnida; order Ixodida; family Ixodidae; genus Amblyomma; species Amblyomma americanum. Next base: position 16,884 of record JARKHS020036087.1, on the reverse strand, counting down.
TAAACGTATGTTGAATGTTATTAACATTCAACATTCACGCAGGTGTCAACGTGCCTTATTTGTAACAGCAAAGTCCCACAATGCGTTGACTGTACAGCGTGCTTGCATTCCCTCTATCTAAAATGCACGCCACCGCATCAAGCTGCAGGATGCTGCAAACCGGTCTACTTACCGTGCTTCCATCTAGCAGCATCTCGATGAACTGTGAAGCAAACGGGGCGCTCTGAGGGAGCTTCAAAGTCATTTTTTTTTCTCTAAACCAGCGTTTTTCTCAGCGCAGACAAATAAGAGCCGAGTTTCGCGCAAGTTCTTGCGAAAATTTACAATTTTTATATCAAAAGGCACTCTGTCTTCTGTCCCGTACGCTTGGCATGTATATTTACATGAAAGGTAAAAGATGGCGCTACCTACTTTTCGATAGCTGACTTATTCATGACAGCTAGCAAGCAGAAAAATCTAGACGTAAGGTTGTCTGATTTCTTTCCTTAGCTTTCGCTTGAAAACTACATTTGCTCTTATAAGGTAAAGCGCAGGATCTGGGGAGGTCTCTCTAGGACTCTAGGATATATTGTTGTGCTGTTGTGCTCACGGAGAATCACTGTTACGCATAAACTTCACTATCGTGTATGTATTATGTGGCTGTAAACTCATGCATCAAGTAATTTATCACCGCTTAAAAGCAGACATTCCCAAATATATTTCTTTTCCTGAACAAAGATCAGCAAGATATAAACATTCGCTTGCGCTTGCTATGCTTTGCTTACTCAGTGCTTTAAGCAAAAGTTTTCTTTAAAAGCCACTAGCGAGAGAACAGTCGAACTTCTTGTGTTATTAGTGCTCATGCTTCATCACTTAGAGTGCTTGTTAGCGCAGTTAGATATATAATTTGCCCAACGCTTTACTGTTGCTAAGCTTGTACCTTTGTTTATTTATCTTCTGTTCTTTTGTGTTTGAACTTTTTATTGCATCTATGCGGCACTACAAAGACTACAAATTATTTGTTCGTATTTCTAACAGTGTAGCTTGTTTGCGATTTTCACGATATCAACAACACTCCACGGCTGTGCAGCGAAATAAATAAGCACCGGCGGGAGCGGGACACTGTCGTTTCCTCTGTTTTTCGAGTGGTTCACCGACGCATTCAGATGTCATATTCTTTTCGTTCTAAAGACTTATCTGTGGGGCGCTGTTACACGGGTATTTACAAGCTAGCGAAAGATGCCGCAAAGTGTCATTGCAATACAAAGGTAGCGTGGAAAAAATGTTTCCACGCTATAATGAAACACTTTGAGCACCCCGACAGCGCAGCCAGTATTGCACTCAAGAAGATGATCGCATCACTGAGTATATGATTAACGGACGAATTTTAAGTTTACATGGCCGTCTTCGGATTGGAGGGCCCAATTACGGCTTTTGTGTTTTGTGGAATGTTCTTCTCTGAGCCGAAAAAAGTGGAGGCAGGTTGATGTGATTCCATTCGAATTCCACTTAATTCTCATTCTTTCCTCACTTTAATTGCCCCATGCATTCGCCGTCTTTAGGCATATCATGGGCTGGACTGTCAGTCAGAGAGACCAATGGATGGCAAGAGTAGAATTAAATCGTGAGGAAAGAATTTGATCTTAGTGGCCTTATATCAACCGCATGTGTTCAGTGTATTCTTACGAACATAATGCGAGCAGAGAACGCAGTTAAATGCACCAGAAAGAGAGCGCGCGGAAAGAGGCAACCTCAGTGTTTGTGCGTTTCACACGTGTACATGATTAGAAAAGTTCAAGTAGCACATGGCTAACAATATTTGCGGGCGTAGAAAAGCCCGAAAGGGCGCACCTTTATTAGTTAAAACCCAAGCTGCAGTGCGTGGGGAACTTGTCAAGCTCGTTTTCTGCGAAGCAGCGTGAAGCACTGAGAATCGCTGGGAATTGCATGCTTACCTGACCTCCTGGTTTTGCAACTGACCCGATGTGCAAGAGTAATTATTGTCGATGACACGGATTTCAAATGCTCTCCACAAAAAGCGTCGAGTGTATACGGTACCACATTCACACCCGCCGGCTGTATTCAAACTCCAGAGAGCGATTTATTCTTAACGTCTGGTTCTTTTCTTTTTTTGAACTGTCAAGAAGAGAGATTGCTTGTCTCACACTAGGTTGCCATCACCGGCAAATATTCGCGAGTTTATGGAGAAATTTTAAAACAAGAGCGATTCTCTTAGTGCTGATTCCGGAGGAAGTCCTCCATAACGCCTCAATATTGGAGCAATTCGGGTTCCTCATCCAGACAGTGATAATCACCAGTTTTTTCAGCCTCTATGTATACTGTTTTTAAGTTTCACGTTTGTAATTTTGTTATTTTGAATATGATGCCAATCATCTCATCTCAGCTCAACGTCGTGTCCAATTTCTATTTTAAGTACTATCTCCTATTTTTGATGTATCTGAGCGGCTACTTCTAAAAAATCTGATCTATATCCGCGTTCTCACCCATACGTTTTGCTTTCACTATCTTATCTAATTCATCTTATATATGTCCTGCAACATTCACAGTTAGGATTAGCAAGTATTTTTGAATAAATAAAGAATGCACGCTGCTGTTTACCTTACAGGTAGTTTGCTTCCCTACATTTGTTTTCGTTGTAAGGATCCGGCTTATCTAAGACCAAGGTTGTCGCACAACGCTTTGTAATGTTTTTTGTTCATGTTCTTACTTTAAACCACCTCCACATGGCCCTAACATTTTCTTTCCACTTTAGCGACGACTAGATCTCTCAGGAGTAATGTAGCCGCATTCAGGTGTTTGGAGGTTGTGGGTGCAAGAGGAGGTTCACCTAAAATATTAATCTTCACCATTTCATTAACCATAGCAGATAGGAACGACCCCCATTAACTTGGCGACAAAGCAGTGCACTTGTTGCTTTCGACGAGGCCGAGTGCACTGCTGTTTGTTGTCACAGGACCGCCCAATAAGGAGCTCGAGTTTATAACATACGCTGTTGTTAGCTCTTTGCGGCTATCATCGTCCTATGTACAGCGGGAAAATTACGGTGTTTGACACAAAAATTGTGATGCATTTTATAAGAATTAAGAGAGTTTTGCACTTGTTGGGTAACATGGGGAAAAGGCTGTGGGACTGCTGCTGGCGTAGGCTCGTGTCTCAGATTCACATTCCAGGACAAGTGTATATGAGTGGCGTCTCGCACTTCACCTAGCATATTAATGCGACCATATTGTTAGGATCTGCATTAACGAGACAGGTATTTACATTGTATTATCAGCCCCAGGTACAGTGCTACATTTTTAATCGAGATGGGCAAGTTAGCAGTCAGGCTTTTCTGCTTTGCCTTACTTTGCAGACTAGTGTTGCGGACATTTACCGCAGAATGTTAAACCAAACTAGGCCACAATTATACCAACACTTAGGATGATTTCAAGAAAACTCACATTCATGTTATTCAGGTTGCTGCAAGAGCATTTCTTTCGATGGTACCTGCATTCAACTAGTTATCCTGAGATGAAGAGGGCCAGGAGAGCTGTCTCCTATTGTCATCTTCTTGTATATATGTTTTTGAATACTCAAACTACACGAGAAAATCTGCAGAAGTTATAAACAAACAGGCCTTCGCATTTGCTATGGCGCCGCATAATGATCTTCTTTCTGCACCACAGTAATTGAAAGATCGAAATGTGCGGACGCACTTTTCCACCCTCCATAAATTTGGAGCACAGCAGCTACTACAGTCATGCCCCGTTAATACGACCCCCGTTAATGCGGACGACCGATTTGTTGGCGACTTTTCTGGGGATCAAACTTTTTCAACGTATTTACAACTCGTTAAAATAAAAAAAAACTCGCTGTCCGGACAATAGACAGGCTGAAAATGTTCGGAGCCCATTGGGGCCCATGTATTTTTGTCCCGCTAATATGGACAGGGATGAAAACAAAACTCCGGGTGCCTCTGCCAGATTTTCAGCTCCTCATATTTTTAGTGCACAGCACCAGCCAAAATTAGTACGAAAGTGCAAATGCCACAGTAAAGGCGCCTTTGCGTGTGTATGGTTTCATGATTTACAGTATCAACGTGCCCAGTTGACGCAACTTACCATGTCCCGCATTTCATAAACGCCTGCGAAAAAATACCTTCTGTGTGCTGCGTTGAAGACCACATTCAGCAGCTGCTAGCCGAGTGAGTGCAGAGTTCTTGGGATGTGAACACTCGCAGTAGGAGATACTCCACCACACCAAGAGGATAGCCATCACGCGCCTCATGGACCACTAGGCAACGTGCTAAAATTTGCACCGCATGATTTTAAATATAATAGCGACCGGAATAACGTACCTGGAGCTTCCAAGATTGCTTGATGTGCACTTAACTGTCCGCCGCTACGCAGAGATGCAGTCGGTAATCGTAAAGTTTTTTCATATTTCTGTTTGTTTTTCTTCATGATTGGTCGTTACAGACGACTCTCTTTATGGACACTTTTTCTCTGGAACCAAAAGTGTCCATGTTAACGAGGCACGATAAAGTGGAATACCCGGTCCAGTGAGGAGGCTTACTTTTAAAGAACACTAAATGTATCTGCCAAACTGGGTTGCTTATTTACAGCTACATCGCGTGTTTACTCGGTGTAAGGAAGGCAAAGGCCGGTAAGCTTAACGATTACCTTTAGCGTCGCTCTCAACGGTGCGGCTCAAAGTGGCTTCGATATGGAAACAAAATGAGAAGATATTAGAAACTTTTGGTCGAATCCCCGTCGCGGAGTGCACCGAATTAAGGTCCAAAGCACTGTCACACCGGGAACGCAGTCAATAGAACACTTTTATTGTTTTCGTGCTTCAAACCAGTTTCGTACACTCTTGGCTCCCGAGAACTGTTCTGCCAGCATATGTCCACACTTCCTAGCGGGTAAGCAAAGGAGCTGCAATGTAAGACATGATAAGAATGGTTGATTAGTGCCATGTCTTTAAAGAAGATTCGAGCTACTAGCCAACTGCGGTCATCACATGCACACTTGTAAGATATCGGCTAACAGCAGGATAGCTCTCAAAAGTAACGATAATTTCTTCAAAGAAGCTGCCTTGTCGTATTCGGGGTGGCAAGAGCGCTGTTAACGCGTGACACGTGTGATTATAGTTAAATGAGATCTACAATACGTGGCATAATATTACACTTACGAATGCATGTATATACGAGTACCTTTGTAACAACTGATACAGTGCGTTTGAAAATTTAAGTTAAATACAAAATAACGTTTTTAGTTTAGTTCCCATGAGCGCTTTTCTGAGAGAAAAAGAATCAAGATGTAGCAGTTGTTGGCCTACTACTCATGTCAAAGCCGAAATTACTGAAGGTGTAAAAAACAAATCGGGTCCTTTGCAGCCATTGCTCGACAATTTTGAAAATTAATACTCCTGTCTACAGCTGAAACCATTTACCAAGTGAGAGCACAATTCCCTGAAGGAGGCAATTACTCAGGCCTAAAAAAGTGCAGAATAGTTGTGTTTAAAGACGACATAAACTCTGTGAAAATACGAACTCTTCCCCTGCCGGTTAAAACAAAATCTCCGCTGTTTCGGTACATGTAAAGTCGCGAATGTTGGCCAACGTACTCAACGGAAGGGTCCGGCAGGCTGCTATAGTCTCGTCCATCGATCAGTCTTTCGCAACTGAACTGCTGAAGAACTGAACTTACATGCTCTTTGTCAGTATGCTGTTTGTCACGCATGTAATATGGCGGTAGCGTGAACCATGCAAACTGTCATATGTGAAAATCAGAGTTCGACTCAATTGTTCGCACTGGTCAGTTCCTGAGCCTCGCAGGAAGCTCTGGGAAGGAAATGATTAGTTACACAGAGACAAAGATGGACACCATGAAGAAGCAAGGAAAGGCTGAGAAAAAGGGATTCTGTAAGAATTCTTTTTTCTTTTTCAAAATTGCTTTCCTTTCCAATTCTGATCATAACACATTAAGTCTGTTACATTACCATTGCCAACTTCCCCACCATCCTCATACATATATTCATTGCCGATCTAAGTGACTGAGAACGGGTATTCCACGTTTACGTTGCCACCAAACGTCAGCCAATCCTGCGCTGCGGATATGTCCCATTTCAACTAAGGCAACAATAACCAGGGCATAATGTGCAATCGGTCAACTTGCACGCGTGAAGAGTCGAAAGGAGAAAAGAAAAGGAAGAAATGGTATTGCATGAACTGACATTCGTCATTCGTCTACGCGCGATCTTGTGTTCTGCGCATGCGCAATGATGCAGTGCACCAACTTCGTGCTTCGCCTGTCGCCTCGTCTGAAATATTTGTTTACGTCGAATTTGGAGCCAAAACCACTTTGAATGCATCCTAAACGGTAAGATGTATACCGAGGGGTATAGCAAATGATGTGCGTGCAGGTAATTGTTGGTTAGAGGCAAATTGGAAGGAAAACTGAAAAAATAACTTTGACTGACTGCCGAGGCAGGAGCGTGGCCACTTGAGCTCCAAGCAGCGCGCAGGGCACTGAATCACATCGACCGGCTTCACCGGGCAGCGTATGCGCTCGCACCCGCGCTCATGAATGGGCGCGGTGCTGCTCGAGTATGAGCAATTGACACAAGGCCCACCTCCCTACGGGTCCTGCGCGCCCTGGCCTGCTGCCTCGGAGGTAGAGCGAGAGATCGTCGGCATTGCGGGAAAGCGGAGCACACCCCTCTGTGCTGCGCAGCAGCTGGCCAGAGCCGTCATACACGATGAGCTGCAGGACCATCTCCTCGTGTACACCGACGGCTCAGTGGCCCGCGACAACTGCTCCCTTGCTGCGGCGGCTACCATCCCCACCCTGCGACTGCACAGCCAGCAACACGCAGCCTTCCTGGGCTCCTCCACCACGGCGGAGTTCATGGGGATCCGGCTCTGGCTGGACCTGTTGCTCACCCTCGGCCCTCCGCCGCACAGGAGTGCTCTGCTGTGTGACTCCCGCGCCGCCCTCAGCCGCGGTACTTCACTAGTGCGGGAAATTCGCTCGCGCATCCAGCGCCTCGCGCAGAGAAGATGTGCCGTGCGTGCACAGTGGGTGCCCGGTCACTGCGGCATCGCCGGCAACGAAGAAGCTGACGACCTCGCGACCACTGCACACCAACTACCTGAGTTCCTTGGTCGCTCTTGGTGACGTTGCCCAGCAACCCAGGCTTCGCGGCTGTGGCTAAGTACCTGGCGGTGTTGCGCTAGCTTCCTAAATTCTCCTTCTTTTTGTCTGTGCCTGCTTGCTCCTGTTCTGGGGTGATCGGGCGAGGGACGAGAGCTTAATGTCTACTTCTTCTCCCGGCCAGGGGTTTTCCCCTTGGTCGGCATCTCTTCCTCAAGACCAGCTCCCAATTGATCTCTTTTTCCGCAGTGGTGTTCAAAGCATTCCGGTCGCATTAGTGCCTTCCGATGGAGGCGCTATCCGACTGAACAACCCGGAGGCAGTGCAGGCGGCCCTTCAGTCCACATCGAAGCACTTTATGCACATTACCGATGTCCGGCAGTTCGGCAGTGGTGGTATTTTGTGCAGGTCGCCGGATAAAGACTGTATTGAAGACCTTCTAAAGTGTACGACCTTCGCCAACCACCCGGTGAGCGCATTCATTCCGCCTCACCTAGCATGTTCCAAGGGCTTGGTCCGAGGGGTCGACTCTCGATTGAGCCCTGCGGAAACGCTTGAGAACCTCTCGCCTGCAGGAGTGATTGCTGTCCATCGATGCAGCAGGATGGTTGACGGAGTAAAAATTCCTACGGAGTCCGTCATTGCCACATTTGCAGGAATATTTTGCCCGTCAGAGATTAAGGTGTGGCCATTGGTTTTTCGAGTAGATGCCTTTAACTCTCGGCCCCTTCAGTGTCCAAACTGCTGGCGATTTGGCCACAGCGGCAAAGCCTGCAAATCGGCCTTACGCTGCTGTGCCTGTGGGGAACGTCATTGCAGAGAGGAATGTCCTGAACAGCAAGAGAAATGTTGTTTGTGTAGCGGTGCTCACCCTGCTGATTCACCTGACTGTCCTGCACGAGCACAAGAAGTTCAGGTGCTCGAGGTTATAGACAAGCGCAGATGCACGCGGAGAGAGGCTTTTGCCGCAGTCAAGGAGAGAGCCTCAGGCTACTCTAGTGTGGCCGCCAAATGCCCACCCATAATGGATTCCAGTTGGTCCCAGGCTATTACAGCGGCAGTTGAGAAAGCTGTGGAAAATGCAATGGATCGCATTATGGAAACCGTGTCCGCGTGCATTTCGCAGGTCATAGCTGCACAGATGACCAATCTTCTGCAGGCGTCCACCGCTCCGCTCTTGTCTTCTTTGGCTTCGGAAGCTACCCCTCCTTCTGTAGTAATCGATTCCGCTCCACAGGGCCAAAAACAATGTGAGCAACAAAAGACCTCTCAGGCCTCTCCTTCGCATAGCGTTATGGACTCATCCTCTATGGATTGTATGGATATGGAGTCTGATCTCCGCGCCCGGAAACGGAGTGGGTCTCCTCTGAATATTGCAGGTCCATCTTGCCCCCAGTCAAAGACAAAGAAAAGTAACGCAAGTCAAAACGCTAAGACCAGTATTCTAGAAAAGGCAGTCGCGGCTGCGGCACTTCCGCCAAGATAGGGTTCTTAAGTGTACTCCAGTGGAATTGTCGATCTATATTCTCAGCTTCAACAGATTTAAATTGCCTATGCACTCAGCTTCTACCAGATTTAGTTGGTTTACAGGAAACATGGCTAACTTCAAATTTCAATTATCATCTCAAGGATTACCATCCGTTCCGGCTTGACCGGTCATCACGAGGGGGAGGGTTGTTAGTGCTCATATCTACAAAGTTTTGCCACAGGGCATGCATTTCTTTTCAATATGCGGACAATGAATGTGAAATCCTTGCGGGTGACCTTAGTGTCCCAGGTCAACAGCCCTTTACGGTAGCTAATGCATATTTCCCTTCTGGTGTGCGTGACACTCGGCCCCTTGACTCACTCATGTCTAGTAGCCGATCTCAGGTTCTATTACTTGGCGACTTCAATTCGCACAATGTGACTTGGGGGTTTAAAACAGACAGCTTTGGTTCTAGACTATTTAATTGGGCTTCTGGCAATAACTTAATCTGCAACAATTCCGGATTGCCTACGTTTGTTCGCAGTCAATGCCGCTCTGCCTTGGATTTAACTTTTTCCTCCCCAGGAGTCTCTGTTATGTCTTGGGCGCCTGTTGACTGTGCAACAAACAGTGATCATCTACCGATTAGTTTCAAGTTTGCCTGTAAATTAACTCTTCCTGGGCGACATCAGCGCACGTTAATAAATTACAATTGCTTTAAAGACACGCTAAAATCAGCCCTCCAAATCACTTCAGACACTCGCGCTCAGAGAAGTGCCGAAAGCAAGGCTGCACATCTATGTTCAGTACTGGACCATGCAAGGCAAAAGTCTGAATTTTTGGTTAAGAGAACAAAGGGTGCAATCGCGAACAATTGGTGGAATGCTGAGTGCACGCGTGCGTATAGACGACGAAAAGCAGCTTGGAAGAAACTTCTCATAAATCAATGCCCAAAAAATTGGTTGGATTATAAGTATGTTGCAGCAACATTTAAGCGCACCGTCGCCCGTGCAAAGGATTAGTTTAATACAAATCATTACGATTTTCTTTCACAATCAGGAAATAAACGAGCTTTGTTTAATTTCATGAGGCGCAACAAGGTGATTCCACCGGCTGCCAACATTGAATCCCTCGTTCAGTCCCCTGCTGACATCGCAAAGGCCTTAGAGGATATTGCGTGTGGCTTAGAGCTTCGCTTTACATCTGCCTTATCTTCTCCTACTATATTTACATGCACCTCAAGTGATTTCACTAAGGTCTCTATGCCTGAGCTGTCGCAAATTGTTCTGCGCTTATCCCCAGCGGCTCCTGGCCCCGATAAGGTCACTTCATCTATGATCAAAATTTTGTTCAATGAATCTCCTGCAGACTTGTTGGCCCTAGTTAACCATTCTATTAAAGGTCCTTGGATACCGCATGAGTCGCGTCTTGCTGAAATAGTTCCACTGCTTAAAATGCAAGGGGGGGGGGGGGGCTTAACTTTAGACAATATGCGCCCTATTTCCTTAACATCGAACCTAGTGAAATTGGTGGAAAGGGTCCTTCTCAGCCGTGTCATGTCATTCATTTCAGAAAATGCTATATTGAATCCATCTCAAATTGGTTTCAGGCCGGGTTGTTCAATTTGGTGTGCTCATACTGACCTAGAGAGTCGTATTAAATTAGCTCGCAATAGAAAACAGTTTGCGGCGCTTGTCACCTTGGATGTCAGTAAAGCATACGACAGCGTTGAGCACTCGACTCTATTACTAAGATTACAGGAACTGAACTTCCCATGCTATTTTGTAGCCTGGATTTCTGCTTTTTTGGAAAATAGAGAATTTTACTGCTGCCAAAATGGTGTTTCCTCAAGGAGATTTCCACAGACAAGAGGTGTACCGCAAGGATCAGTTCTCTCACCTGTTCTTTTTAACATTTTTCTAAGCTCAACTCCATGCATTCAAAATGTGAACACTTATGTGTACGCCGACGATATTGAATTTTTTTCAACAGCAGGTGACACTCACACTCTTTATCGAACCCTGCAAAATTACCTCAATGTTCTTGACAACTGGTTAGGAAGAATTCATCTGTCCCTTAATGTGAAGAAATTCGCATTGTTAGTATTTCTAGTCTCTGTTCCTGTAAATATCTGCCTGGTCTATAGAAATAACATAATACCTCAAGTTCAGACGGTGAAGTATCTCGGAGTAATTAATATACGACTCTAATCTTTCCTGGCGGCCACACATTGAGCAACTTTCTGCAAAAGGAGTTCGGGCCATTGGTATCCTGCGTAGGCTTTGTAGTGCTAGCTAAGGCATGAGAAGGCATACACTTCTGATGATTTATAAAATGTACGTCCGCCCAATTTTGGATTTCGGGTGTGTTTTATTCTTGGGAGCTCCTGCCTAAAAACTTCGCCCTCTTGTGCTGTTGGAGCGTGAGGCGTTGCGCCTTTGTCTTGGGCTTCCAAAATATGTCGCCAATGCTGTTCTGCACCTTGAGGCGCGATGCCATCGTTATCAGCTAGGTTTCGCCTTTTAACAGTTCAAACATTTTTAAACTTGTGTGACTCACCTTTTCACGCTTCTAGTATAATATTTCTTAGTCAACCTTCCGCCTTTTTTAGTGCTGCCTGGTCTCGTTTTCATACCCCGCAGATATGTTACGTGCAGTCCCTCCTTGATCTCGTAAATATTAATTTCACAGATGTCTGCCAATAGTATAACAACTCATCATCTGTCCAGATTGAATTCGATGACATTTTCCCATCGAATGCAAAGCTGCAGCCCTTCCCGCTTCTTCAGGGTCTGTTGCAGGACCACCTAAGGTCCTTTCCCTCTCATGTTCTTATTGCTACCGATGCCTCGCTGGATCGCGAGAAGGCAGGTGTGGGAATTTTTTCGCCTTCACTGGATTGGTCTTTTTCTCTCCGTCTTCCTGACTTCACTCCCATTTTTCTCGCTGAATTATTCGCAGTAAACTTAGCCTTACGAAAATTAGAAACTACCGTTTCCCAGGTTGTGGTTATGACAGACTCTCTGTCCATTTTCTCTTCATTATCCTCCCCCACTGAGTCTCGGGCATTACGTCTCTTTAAGTTCCTGATTCCGCTCCATCTAAATTCGGTAAGGTTGCTTTGGGTACCCGGTCACATGGGCTTTCACTTAAATGAGGTTGCAGATTCCTTAGCAAGAGCCTCTCTCAGCGGCCCAATTGTTGCTGTCCTACCAACGTGTGCATATACAGCTGCGGTGAGGTTTCGCAGCTACACAATATTTCAGGAATTTGCTGCCTCGACTCTTACATCATCTCCCGAATATCAGCATCTTCTGCATCCTTGGAGTAGCAAAGACTGGCGCTCACGCAGACTAGAGGGCTCTTTCACGCGCTTGCGTTGCCGGGTTCCACTTCTAAATTTCTACCTACACAGATCTGGCCTGGCGGCTTCCCCACTGTGCCCTTTTTGTGCCTAACCTGAGACAATAGATCATTTCCTGCTGTTCTGCCGCCGCTTCTCTCATTTGAGGAAGCGTGTTTTGCAAATTCCATTTCATCAACTGGGCTTGCCTGTGTCTTCCGCGGTTGTTCTTTCAATTGGCGCTTCTTTGCTTGGACGAAGCGACAGGAGTGTGCGCTCTGCTGTGCAAAATTTTCTTCAAGAAACGTAGCGCCTCCCATTATAATTTCTTCTTCCCGCTCTCAGTCAGTACGACATTGGAACATTACAGGCATTGTATACTATTACGCACATTAAGCCATTGTCCCGTCTTCGATCTCCAAGTTAACAGGACCCCTGTCCTTCCTTCTTCCAATCTATCAGGCTACATCCTATTACCACTCCTTTTCCCGTCAAAACTTTCCTGTATCCAGCAATTAACCGCCTGTGTCTTGGCCACTCCCCCGTAGTGGGTATGTGCCAGCAACGTCTGAGGCCTTGCTTCCTTCCTACCTGCCAGCGATCTGCCCCTTGCGCTGGAGGACGTGCGTTCGGCCATCCACGACCATCTCCGAAGGCAGCACCCCGACCCACGCATCGCAGGAGGCGACCGTATCACCGGCTGTCGCGGACTTACACGGTCACAACGTGCAATGATCCTCCGCGCGCGCATTGGCTGCGTGTGGCCCGGGGAACGGCGGGTGCGTCACGGAATAGCGACGAGAGATGTGTGTGACGGGTGCGGTGCAGTGGAAACACTAGAACACCTGCTCCTTCACTGTGCCGCGTTCGCCGATGCTCGTCGCGATATGCTCGCGGCCTATAGGGCGCAGGGCATAGTACCAGACTTCACCAAGACGCTATTGTGGCCGCAGGGCAGTGCGCGCACTCGTGAGCGAACATTGGTGAGCATCTGTGCATTCCTCGAACACGCGGGCTTAACGTCCCGTCTGTTCTCCGTCAGGTAGTTACACGCAGTGACCGAACGCTCCGCGAGTTCTACCTTGAACGATTAATAACTGGACTCCCGACTCCAGTTCTAGCCAACACAGTGCTGTGCGCGTGTGTGAATTAATTCCTCTAAAATGAACTAATCACGCGCACAACCTGGACTCATTTCTCATTGTGTAAATAGTTTGTACATATTCTTTCTCCCGCTGTCCTCTCTTCCTGTCCCCTCACCTCTTTCATTTCATTTCTCCATTCTGCCTGCTATCCTTTATTTCCGCTGCCCCAGCCCAGGTGCTTCAGTATCGGTGGCAGATGCCGGGGCTTGCAAAAATCTTTTCCTCCCTTTTTACTCTTATTTTAATAAACAACCACTACCACCACTGACTGATTTCAGCAGTGATTTTAACTAAATATCCTTTAAGAAAGCCACGCAAAGAGGAACACACCGCCAATAGGTAAACTACAAAAAATTTGCATTCTTTCTTTCGCTTTGTTAAAAAATAGCGTGAATATGAATAAAAAGCGGATTTTTCCCCCTGTCTTACACGTTCATAACCATGACAATGCTCCGCAGGAGCAATAGGGGAGGCGTACTTTTACCCTGCTCTAATCTTTCGTCACAAATGTTCTCGTATTTTCGCGCATGCGCAGAGCAGAAAACTTCCGACGGCGAGGGTCTGGTTGTATGGCACGTGGAGCTAAACGTTCATTTCTTCCCCTGGAAGAATTTCCGGCTAGGGGCGCCGTCTCGCTGCGTTTTATTTTTTTTTCCTCCAACCATCCTTTTCTTTCTGAAACTAATCTCAGGTTATGTTAATCTTTTTTTTTTGTTGAAAATGAGATCACTCCTCTTTTTTTTAATTTTTTTCCTACGTAAATTTTGCCCGGTAATATCAGGCTTTAATTTCATCCCTGTGTGAGAAATTCCATTCCTAAGTATGTGCCGGTCTCCAAGAGCACGACAGCAACATCCTGAAGCTAGATATGAGTTACGACTGGCATGCTTTAACGTGCTCCGACATCGCACAGCACGCGAGCATTTTTGCATTTCGCCTCCACTGAAATCGGGCCGCCGCAGTCGTGATTTCAGTCCGCAAAGTAGGCACCATCCGACGAATGCTAACGACACTTAAACACCGCGACACAGAGGAAGAAACCTGAGCCCGTCATGTGCATTACACATGACCATGGTCAGGGGTTAGTCGTTGCAAGTAAAAAAAGTGAAAGGATGGCTTCCACTGTGTACTGCGGATTTTTTGACAGCTGTTAAGAAATTGATATTTTACGGTATGTTCCGAAAGAGAATATGAAAGCGACTTTAAATCCGCGCGCATCATACCTGCACACTTAGTTGCCCAATTATAGTCGTTTTTATACTTGCTGTCATCTCCACTCCGCCATTCTAGGAGCGCGGCGTCACCCATGATACTCTCCTCGGGCGCCATGTTTCTCATCAGCTGCCGGATATGGACCGTGGTACATTCCTCCCGTTTCGCCATATTCTCCCTCCTCCTTCCATGGTAACGCTCCTTCTTCTCCCTCTAGGGCAACCACCTTCCGTGTGGTTACCGTGGTAGCCACGAACCGCTTGCTTGCGTCTTACTCTCTCGCCATAACTTCCTTCTTCCACGGTAGTGCCGCCGCGGTGGCTCAGTGGTTATGGTGCTCAGCTGCTGAACCGAAAGATGCGGGTTCGATCCCGGCCACGGCGGTCGAATTTCTAAAGGCGAAATTCTAGAGACCCGTGTGCTGTGCGATGTCAGTGCACGTTAAAGTACCATAGGTTGTCTTAATTATCCGGAGCCCTTCACTACGGCGTCCCTGATAGCCTGAGTCGCTTTCGGACGTTAGACTCCCATAAACCATAAACCATCTTCCACGGTAGCCATCTTCCGGTTAAGCTTTCGTATGCTTTCGCCATAACCTCATCCTCCCATGGTAAACATCCTCCGCTCTCGCCGCACCCTCTTCCTCCTTTGCGTGGTTCCGTGGTAACCACCGTTCGATTACGCGCTCTTACACACTCGTCATACCCAGCTACTCCCAAGGTAATTACCCTGCGTGTGGTTCCTATGGAAACGCATCCACCGGTTACGCCGGCGACTACGACCATTACGACGTACTACTGCAATTACTACGACGTGAAACCCACGAAGAGGCGCTTAACAGGTGTCGCTGTAAAACGAAACGGGACAAAAACGTCTGCAGTTCATCTATAGACCATTTTATAACTTTACTTTATCATTATATTTGGCAATGTGTGTCATCTAGCGTCTTGGTCGGTCGCGACCGCCAGGCTTGCATGCGCCATCTCACATGCGATATGTATAACTCTCAGGACGCTCGCGGCATGCATCGGCATTTTGGAGCTTCCGCGTTTTTTTTTTGTCTTCTAAATGTTGCTTACTGACTGGAAAAGCTTATCAAGCAGCAGTGAAAGTGCTTGTCGAAAAACATTGTTGGAATTTTGGCAGAACAGGGGGCGGCAGGAGCTTGGATAATCATGGTGATGATTGACATAGGCCTAAAACTTTACTAAGAGTGACTAACCTATGTGGTCCAAAGTAGTGGTTGCGAACCGCTGGCTAAAAGGCCAGCGTCAAGAGAGCTATCAAAACTAACTGTCAAGCTTCTTTTTATGATACAATTTACTAGGGTAATGATTTCGGAATATTTTGGACCAGCGACGTCAGTCATTTCTTGACGGCTATCCTAAGTACGATATGAGCCAGATAATTTTGTCAAGTGGGTGCAGGATGCATTCACAAAGTTTACTGTTTTAATGGTTGTGACATAAAGTTCGGTTCGTGAATGCCGACGCCCATGTACTAGTACTACTTTCCCAGTAAAAAAAAAAAAAAGTCGCACCATGAGGGCAGGGGTAAAGTAAAATATGAATAAAGGCAGAGAGAAAGAGGTACCTCAGATGATATGGCATGGCTTGAAACAATTTCAACCATCGGAGGAGGAGAGGGGATTTCATTAACATTCACTAATGCCGCAAATAACGCGCAAATCGAGCTTCTGTTGCAGAGAGATCTAAGAAGCCCGCTCGAATGTGCGCAGGAAAGCAGAGTGTCCAGGGTAGCTAGGTAAG
The DNA here is from genome assembly GCA_030143305.2 of Amblyomma americanum. Lineage (NCBI taxonomy): Eukaryota > Metazoa > Arthropoda > Arachnida > Ixodida > Ixodidae > Amblyomma > Amblyomma americanum. The sequence continues at coordinate 811 of JARKHS020036087.1, read as the reverse complement.
AATTCCTTCGAAACCACGTGAAATTCAGGTAATAAGCTTAACGACTGAGAGGAATAACTTTCGTTTGGACTTTGCGCTTATTCGTTTTCGAATTCCTCTTGTCCAGAATTGGCAAGCACACTCACAGCATTGGCACTTGCACGTGATTCCTTCAGTGGAGCAGAGGACAATGAAGTGGCGGGGACAGTGGTGGTTCCTCAGCGACGCACAGGGGTCGTCGTCTGTCACTGAGAGGTGGACGGCAGAAAAAAAAGTATTATAAACACAGTATACGCGAAACCAGTTCCGCAATCCTCTTTAAGCAAGAACACTTTCACGAACGGTGGTAAAATTCCCTGAAGTCATGCATTGCATTTTTTTTCTCGAAAGTGGTCCTTATTGGCCCTGTAACAACAGGAGATCTTGCAGATGGTCTGAATACGTTAAGGACTGATCAAGCGTTAAAAAAACTAAGAGAAAATTAATAAGTGTATGCATATAAACAGACAGAAAAACAGAAATATTATTGAAACGACCGAAGAACGTCTGAAGGCCGAGAAGAGATCGCGAAATTAGGCACACAGAATTTCAGGCGAAACCTTTCTTAGCCGAGAGAAACACGTGGAAAGAACGTTGACACGTTTTCATAGTTTAGTAAGACACCCAGTCTTACCACATCTGCATTGGCATCTGTCCGGGTCGACAAAGCAGGCGACCTTAGATCCAGCCTGGCATTTTAGAAGGGGGCATTCCGGTTCATCTATAAGAACGAACACGCAGAAACATCTTTAATATTCATTAGTGCAATTAGTGCAATTAACATTCATTAGTG
>JARKHS020036086.1:0-16173 GCA_030143305.2 Amblyomma americanum | reverse complement strand
AAAAAGTTAGTCACGTCTTAATGTTCCTTCTCATTGAATGCAGCTTCCCAAATGTGGCATGCGGTTCCTGATCATGGGAAGTTTACTTTACATTATGTCCTAATCTTGGGCATTAAGGGTGCGCTAATGTGTGCTTTTAACTGCCGTATCAGACAGCGCCAATAATTTTACCATCAAAGTTCTCAATTTAAAATACTCAATACTGATAAATGTAAAGAAAGATTGCTAGTTTAGCACAATTGTTATTTCTCCGCAACATACCTTCGGTGTCCTCATCCGAGTACAGGCGTAGTTTACGTCGTTACGCTATTTTTAATTAGGTTACCGGCCAATCGTGAGCTTGAAAATGAATCAGCATTAGTAGGTGCACCCATACCAAAGTGTAAAAACATTTTGGAGACGTTCTCAGTTGTAAAAATACCCTTTCCCTGATCGCGTGGCTGCTTACGATAATGACAGGCAGTTTTTTTATGCGGTTTCCATTCTCTCCGTTCTACAAATACCTGCAGTCAACGACGAGGACCCCTGCACGTCCTTGATCAACCATGCCTGTCCCGAGGCCCACACTCTCAGCTGCACTAGTAAGGACATTACATGCAAGTGCAAATGCGGTAAGTCCAGTCATCGCATTATAAAATACATCCCGTAATAATTATAAATAGACTTCTAGATGTCTTTATCCGTTCAGGAGGTGTTTAACGGTGAAACTTTAACTCTAAAAATGTTTCATGCAAATGGGTCGAACGTAATTTTTATTCGGCTAATCCTCTGCTCTGTGGCCTTGTTTCGTATTTCACTGTTGCTGTGAGACCTAACCTCAGCTACTTCGGCCGGCTCAACCACCGCGAAGCAATAAACGTGGCTGAGTTTGGTAGTAGAGCACAAAATTGGCGGCCTTGATGTGAAACTAAGTGTTTACCAAACAAGCGGGAAAACGATCTCATGAGACACGGTTTGCAAAGCTATTGCATGAAACGCATAAATGTCAAGCTTTTTGCAAAACCTTGGAGGGCCGCTCCTGTGGGTATTATTCCTCAGAATTTAATATTTTTCTCATTTGAGCCTGCAAAAAAAACTGTGGCCCTGATAACAGCTTGCCAGCTGTATTCCCAAGTCATACTTCATAATTCACAGCCACGCTACACCCTTCTCTGTAAGCTGCTCTAATTACGGTCCGGAAATAACGAGGCTTTCGTGATGCGAACACTGCTTTTCTTTAAGAGAAATTTACCTCTCAAAATATCTTTCAAGCAATATCGCCAATATTCTGTATTTAATAGTGATCTCATCATTGAATGCTTCATTCACAGTTCTCAAGTAACGTCCACCTGGTCACCGACGGCCCGTTTTGCCTCGTGGTCAACAATTGTTCCTTCCACTGCGTCCTCTTTCCTGCGATCTCCACAAGCAGCGCCCAAACATAAAAATGAAAGCAATAACTCAACTAATAAAACTCTCACCATACCCTTCACGTGTACTGTATAATGTTGTACCTTTAGCGCAACATATTTTAACAGCAGCATCCAAGTCCCCGGGAACTAGGCACACAATGCAATAGCTCCTTCGGATAAGATTATTTACTAAACATGCACGATAGGAACCATGTTAAACTGTTTTAAACGAAGTGTGGAGTGATTCTAGCACACTTGAGTGCACAATACTGTTGAGGCAGATCAGAAATTAGCTTGTAGATTTTTTTAACACTAGGCACCCAGTGGTACTTGGAATCCACGTCTGCAAATAAGGCGTGCGGCCAGGGCGACACCAAGTAAAACTATAATTATCACCGCAAGGTGCCTATCTAGTAATATATAATAATGATGAATTTGCTCACTGCGGCTAGTATGAATGTTTATATTTTAAACATAGAGGCGGCCGCCTTGCATTACTACTATACTTCGTAGACTGCTTCTCCAGGACACGCGTCTTGAGATATTCGGTGAGATTGTTACTACTGATTTCCCGCAATTACGCATGCTAGGCGTTGGCAGTTGACTCGAAACTCTTCCTTATTAGACAGTTTTAGTTGACCGGAGCGACGGTCCCGTTCCGCTCACGGTAGCACGGTAAGCGGTAGCGGAGCGCTGAGACCGAAATCGCTTTTAGTTGCGCGTGAAACGAATTTCACTTAGCGGAGGAGACTCGTAGCGCCCTCTGTGCAACTCAACTGGAAGCACTACATTTTATAAACTATATAGTGTCATTGTTTCTTTTTATACTGTAAAACATACTCTATATTGTACCATTTTATATGCAGCTGAAAATAATTCAGGCAGCAGAAATGTTTTTTTAACATATATTGATGCACTTCGACAGGTCGGGTCTTCTCGATATCCAAAGCAAGCCAACAGCAGCCCTAGCCAAGACTGTACAAGTTTTTCCCGACGTTGATGTTGATTTCACGAGCCTCTGTACCTATGTACGTACATCTTCTACATTTGCTACATCTACAAAAACGATGTCAAAGCCGAATTAGCACCGCTGGCGGAAGTAGACGACGATGAACTCTGCGTGCTTGCCTAGCTGGGGCAGCCATCTTGCTCCGCTGCCGGGGAACGTCTCGCTAGGCTCGCTCCGCTAGGGTCGTCAGCGAGCGGAACGGGAGGTGCGCTCCGGTATCCCGCTTAGGGCCAAGCGGGCTGCGCATGCGCAGTTGTGTTCCCGTTGGGCTGCCTGAGCGGAGCGGGACGCCGCTCCTGTCAACTAAAACTGTCTATTGTGACACAGGTTTTTCGTAGGGTGTTTCTTTCAATTTCTTAGATGAAAGGAAAAAAAAAACAGTGATCTTCACTGGTCGCTCTATGCCGTTGGCAGTGAAAACGCCGGAAGGAATTTTGCGCCGCTCGTCAACGCATAGCATGTGCAATTAAATGGTTTCAGCTGATAATATGGATTGAAACATCTCGCAACACACACGTGCCAGGGAAATTCTACCAAACGGAATTGTATAGAAATACAACTGCCTGTTAGTTTCTAGTATAAGCATTCCTTCTTATAGGAGTCGCAAAAAGGTTAATTAATCAATTTTAGTTGATAGGTGCTAGACGGTGATATTTATCCGTTCAGTTCGTGACCCTCGGGCAGCATAGCTTGCGCGCAGAGGTGATACTTCACGTACTTCAGGCGTTTAGTTTTGAGGGATTGGTAAAGGTTAATTTTGCTCACCCTTTATAGCCGCGCAGCCACAAATATTTTTTTCTTACCTGGTGAACTGTATAATGTGTTTGTTAGTTGTGAGCGCGTGTAAGGCTTAACCTGCGATGCTAGATAGACAGTTTTTACAGGAAGATTGTAACTTAATAAGACAATTTTTCTTTTGTCCTTATGGCTCCCAGGCACAATATTTTAGACGGAAAAAAAGAAAAACCTACTTAATGTAGGAAATATCAGAGATCTCATTTCAGTTCTCTTTGTCAAAGTAGAGATCTAATCATTGCTCAGATATACATCATCATCATCATCACCATGAGTACACACACTGCAAGGCAAAGGCCTCCCCCATGTCCCTCCAATTAACCCTGTACTTCGCCAGCCGCATCCACCCTATGCCTGCAGACTTCCTAATCTCATCCGCCAACCTAACCTTCTGCCGCCCCCTGCTACGCTTACTTTCTCTTGGAATCCACTCCGTTACCCTTAAGGACCAGCCGTTATCTTGACTTTGTATTACATGCACTGCCCAAAGCACATTTCTTCCTCTTGATTTCGACTGGGATGACATTAACCCGCGTTTGTTCCCTCACCCGCTCTGCCTGCTTCCGGTCTCTTAATGTTACACCAATCATTTTTATTTTCGTGGCTCGCTGTGCTGCCCTTAACTAAAACTGAACATTTACGTTAGCCTCCATGTTTCTTCCCCGTAGGTGAGTACCGTTAAGATACAGCTGTTGTACTCTTTTCTCTTGAGGGATACAAAGTAAACTGCCATTCATGATCGGAGAGAAGCTGCCGTATGCGCTCCACCTCATCGTTATCCTTCTAGTTATTTCCCTTTAATGATCTGGATCTGCTGTCACTATCGGCCTTGAATAGACGTGCTGGCTTACCACTTCGAGCTCCTGGCTGCCAATTGTGAACTGCCGTTCCATTGCTAGACTGTTGAACATTACTTTGGTTTTCTACACGGTAATTTTTCTATCCACCATTCTTTTCTGCCTGTCTAACTCGTTGATCATGATTTGCAGTTCACCTCCTGAGTGACTCAGCAAGGCAATGTCCCCAGCGAATTGCAGATTATTTAGGTATTCTCCATTTACTCTTATTCCCAACTGTTCCCAATTCAGGCATCGGGATAACTTCTGTAAATGGCGGTAAATAGCATTGGCGAGATTGTGTCTCCTTGCCTGACGCCCATCCTTATTGGAATTTTATTGCTGACTTTATGGAGCACTATAGTAGCTGTGCAGTTGCTATATATATCTTTCAGTACTTTGACATAAGGTTCTTCTATGCTCTGATTACGCGATGCCTGTATGACTGCTGAGGTTTCCACTGAGTCGAATGCTTTCTCGTAATCAATGAAGGCTATATATAGGGGTTGGTTATATACTGCGCATTTATTTGTTCTCTGATCGATAGTGTTAATATGATCTATTGTGGAATATCTTTTACGAAAGCCTACCGATTATTTGGTTGATTGAAGTCTAAGGTTGACCTGACTCTATTAGCGGTTTCCTTAGTAAATACCTTGTAGGTAACGAATAGTAAGCGGATCGATTTGTATATTTTCATGTCCTAGGCGTCTCCACTCTTATGAATTAAGATAATGTTTGCGTTCTTCCAAGCTTCTGGTATACGGTCGAGGTCATAAGGCAATGCGTATACAGTGTGGCTAGTTTTGTAGCGAGAGTTGCATTACGGTAGCATTTTGAGCTTTCAGCATGGCCGCGCCACCACCGTGTGGCTGCGTTGCCATATCGTGGCTGGGCCGCCACGCTGTTACGTGGTTGATAACGTGGTGCGGAACATCTGCGGGCGGCGGGGCGCCATGGTTGATAACGCGGTTGGTCACGTGACCAGCCACGTGGTGCTGAGGATCTGCTGCTACCGGCGGCGTGGCGCGCCGTTGATGCTGAGCTGCAACAGCTGTGCGCATGCGCCGTGTCAAATGGGACGAAGACGAAGAAGGAATGCCCAGCGAAACGGAGCGGCGAAAGACTGACTTTGCAATTTAACTGAGCAAGTTCCCCTCCGCCATCTGTAGCTATCGTGTCACTCCAGGATTAACCAGAGCTAAACCTTCAACAGACCTGCTGTTACCTGATGCTCAAGAGCTGCTTTTCTCCTGTGCATTGCTCCTAAGGCTTTCTTTTCTTCCTCTTTCGTTACTGGCGGGATGACGCATTACTGTGCGCTTCGGTCTCTCTCATTAACGTTCTGATTGCATTGGATACTGCACAGATTTATGTAGAACTCTTCAGATACTTTAACTATCTCATCTATATTGCTAATGACATTATCCTGTTTCCTCTTTCTGCTTTCAGGCTACTTGAGTTCTTAAGAGCATGCACGATTCTCTCCATATTAAACTTCCTTAAGTCGGCTACCGACCCCCTCCCCCCCCCCCCTTGCGCTTATTTGTTACCTTCGATAGCTCTGCAGGTTCAATTTTGTCGGTAGGGTTAGACGCCCTCACGGTTTGATGTTTCTCAGTCAGGTCTTTCGTCTCCTGAGATAGCTTGCCGGTATCCTGTCGAACCTTCCTACCGCCTACTTCTACTGCGCACTGTCCGATTATTAATCATTGTATGAACAGCAAGATCGTCTTCCTCATTTAAAGCCGAATATCTGCTCTGCTGCGATATCCTGAATTCATCTATTTTCCCTCTCATCGCTAACTCGTTAATGGACTTCCTCTTCACAAGATTCTTCTGTTCCCTCTTCAAGTCTAAGCTAATTCGAAACCTTACCATTCTGTGGTCGCTACAACGCACCTTTCAGAAGACGTCCACATCCTGAACCATGCCATGTTCAGAATGTGGACACATACAGCCTGATAGAAATTTTTGAAGCTGTGCTACCTGCCCATTAGCAAAAAAAATAATTGCTAGAAGTTTAGAATTGGTAAGCTCACAATGTTATGCGTAACACTTTTTTTGCCGGTGGATACCACCGCCACGTAGACGAAAGTGAGGGTGAGATTTTCACTGACCTTTGTGAGCAAGTTATACATGCCTTCAACTCTTTTATCGACAGTGCCAACTCACCTGATGTACGCCGATGGCCTAAGCTCCAGTGCCGGGTTTCTTCAGCAATGTTGCAAATGCTAACGCGTATTTGACTAGTGTCGGGCTTCTGCCGAAACGTTGTACAAGCCAATGCATGCGTCGCGCCTTTTTATGTCACCACCGCCACTTACCTTAAAGCGTATTAGTTTGATAGTGGTATTAGTTGATGAAGAAGACAATGTGGAGCGCTGAGCGTGAGAACGTGTGTTGCAGTTTAACACGAGGCGTGTTCTTCTGCTGCGATAGCCTAGTGCTCTCGCGCAGTGGCCAGGCCAGCACAGCCGATCTGTTCGCTCCCCGCTGGGGGGCATCTGCTTCATGCAGATGTTGGTGAGCGGCGACACGACGGGTTCCTGAGCATCCGCGAGGACATCCCCGCAGGGGGAATGACGGTGTGATGACCCCCATAATGCGCAGGTCCACACGGGACGGAGAGGCAAAGAGACACCGTATGGCTCAGTTTAAACAAACAGGTATATTCAATAATTACACATGATTAAGATTATACATCAGAGGCTGGGGCGTCCGAGCTTACGTGCCGACGACTTCATGGGGGCGATGGAGTGGCTCCGGAGTTGGGCTCGAGCGGTTGCTGGCAGAAGCTGCACGCCGACGGGCTTCGGCGCTGAAGGCCCTCTTGGCGAACGATGTCGTCCTGAGCGTGTATGCAGTAGAATTTCAATAGTCGTCCGTTTCTTCGAGGATGGTTCACAAACCCCTCCTCTAGTGTCGTTCGGCTTGGAAGATGAACAGGAGGCGAGCTTGTAGATGATGACAGCAGAGCATAATTTTACAACATACATATACAGAGAGTTAAACTGGAAAAAGCAGAACTGAATTTACAAAAGAACAAACTTTGCACTACTTTACTCATCGACCGGGCAGGTTAGTGCCTAAGTAGCATCACATTACATGCTAAGCATGGAGCCCCAGCTCAGACTGGACTGCATCCGTTTACATGTGCTTTTAAGCACTTGATTAACAAAGGACTAAGGGCGGTCATTTCCAGTGGCCCGCCCAAAGCATCAATTCTCCAATCCAAAATAACATGCGAGATGGGGACAACCCCTTGGGTTGGGCTTAGCCTCGAACCCAGAGTCTGTTAACAATACAAACTAAATAAACAACAAAAACGCCACCACTCTCTCTCAAGTGAGAGTATACACAGGCTCTCTCTTCGGAGCTAATTCACTAGCGCCTGTCTTTCCACATTCTTGGCGAGTACTGCCTGTCCGCCATGACAGGTGTCCGTCACGGCCCTTCTGGGAATGCGCTTTTGTTCACGAGGCACGGCGGGAAGCTGTGGGTGCCTTCCCGGCGATAGCCCACGTCGAAAGGGGAAGGAGGGAAAGAATGTTGTCTTCGCGGTAGCGCATAGCGTCGGCTGTGGTACGGCGCGCTCTGGCCCGCTGACAGCTCCCTTGTCCTGGAATGTGCCCGGGAGGGCCGCACCTGGAACGGCCACGCAAATTGGGGAGGATAAAGCCTGTTTCCCCGCGGCGGCGGCGGCGGGTCCGGTTGTTCTGGTCGTCACTCAAAGAGCATGGCTGGGTAATTGATGATGCCGCTGTCACGGCGGCGGGTCCCTTCGTTCTGGTCGTCACTCAAAGTGCATGGCTGGGTAATTGATGATGCCGCTGTCATCTGGGTCTCCGTCTACGCCGCGCCGTGGAACGCGGAACCTCGCAGCACACAAGGAATGTCACAACGGTAAGAACGACAAAACTGGAGCGTCAGCTTCCGTGAGGTGGAATGTTTTAGTAGTAGTTTTTGTGACGGGATTGCTGTCAGTAAGGCTCAGTTGCGGGGAAAACTCGAGTAGAAGGCCTTAAAGACGGCGGTGGGCCTTAGGAGCTTTACCCTACAGCCCTATAAGCTCAGCGCTGCCCTCTTTCTTCAGGGCAAAGCGCATTAATTGACCCAGCACCAACGCCAATTTCTCACGATTGAAATATGGAAGCACAACCAGCCGGCTCGGCAGTAGTGTGCACGCACACAAACGCAACTTCCACGTGTTCCAACGAGGGAGCAACACTACGACACTGATACAGTGCCCTTAATAAATGTGGTAATGTAACCATTTGCTTGCTGCGTTTTGGGGCGAAGCAAACACTTTGAGAAATATATGTTTTAGCAGGAAGGCCGCAAAAACTAAACGCAACAATCCTAAAGTTGAATATTCCTCGCGTTGATCATTCAGAAACCATGTTCAAATAATTCTACTTTCTTGTAATGGCAGTATTTTTTTTGTTGGGCGATTTCGTGCTAACATCTGAATTGTAAATAAAAGGCGTACTATTACAAGGGACTGTGATTTCATTCTAGAAACAATTACTTTGTAATTAAACTCGCAATGATTTGTTATGGATTTGTCTCGAAAGCTGGAAAATATTCTCTCGGGAAAGTTGCGCAGCAGACGCAGCAGATCCTTCGCATATTATCTGCCCTGAATGCAGGCACTCACTGTTTAGTTTGCATGATATTATTTGCAGAAGGCGCGCAATGGCGTATGCAGCACGTGCGCAGTGTAAACTAGAATCAACTTATTTCAATTCCCCAAATAAGTGTAACTCTCGTTCCGTAAAAATCTTTCATTCCATGCTTCAAACACTTGACGTGGCTACCATCGCGAGGTCTCCGGAACCAAATCCGCGTTTTCAGGGAGCTGATACTCGACCTGCTAGCCAACGATGATTTCGACGCATTCTAAGCCGGTGCATCAGTGAGCCAGCCCTGAGGAGTCACGGGGCTGCGAAGCAGCAGTGAAGCTCTGAGGAAAGAGTAGAAAGACGCCTTGCCGCTCTGTGGAGTTCGCTGACCTTTCCGCGAACTCGTTGGTCTTGTGTTCGCAAGGAAGGCTGCTCCAGCAGGGTCGGAAGTCCCCAACAAAGGGGCCCGTCCCGTCCCTGCCTCCCCTTTGTGCAGCGGACGTCCTCGTTTACGCCGCGCCGTCACGGGGATGACCCGCCGGGAAAAACGCGAACCAAGTACAGCTGACGACATGTGGTTGTTAAGGGGTTGACGAGGTTTCGGGGGCGCACGAGATATTAGCCGAGTGACCGGAAACCCACTATTCCTGTAACGACTGTCTACTTCCCTTAACGACTGTCTTCTCTTTGTTGCTGTCAACAACCTGAGTCATCGCCTCGTCGGCACATGTTTCTAGCGTCTGTGGTGCCGTGGGTGGCGTGGGGAACGGAAGTCGCATTTGTGTTGTTTGTGTATTTGATTGCGAACCTCTCCTTTCCCAAATGTTTAATCAGTACTTTTTCCCCAATCTCTGATCAGTGGGCGGACCTTATTTTCCTTTCCCTAACCACTGATTGGCGAGATGGGTCGTTTGTTATCTTATTGGTTGCTGTCCCCGCTAAGGGCGGAGACAGAGGGTTTAAAACCAAGCGCTCTGGGTTGAGCGGGGGCTGAATTCGTCTGATCCACGATTTAGTCATGTAAATAGTTTTCTCCTTGCTTTGTTTCTTCTCGTTTTTTTACCTATGTTGTAAATAAATAGTTAACCTTCTCCTTTCCTTGAGTAATGTGAATGTTTGCGAGTAGAACCACCGGGTCATCAAGAAACCTCCGATTTCATCATCAAGTAGTTTCCTCTCATCGCCACCTGAAGGCGGAAATTCAACTGGCGCAGTCGAGACAGGATCGCAACTGGCGCAGTCGACACAGGAAACGCAACTGGCGCAGTCGACACAGGATCGCAACTTCTTTCTACTCAAGGCATTGGACGGAAGGTGAGAAGAACAAGTCGGTGGACAAGCTGTTTGTCCTAAAGGAGAAAACGTGAAGCTGCGTCGCAAGACTGACGTCGAAAGCTTCAGGATCACGGGTCGAGTTCGAGAGGACGTCGGAGGCTCAAGTCAGCTAGGAGCTGAAGGAGCCGGGCAACAACAAGCCATCGAGGGTTCGAGTCAGCGAGCTGCTGAAAAGAACCAGGCGTCCACATCGAACGGGTTCGAGTCAGCGAGCTGCTGAAAAGTAACCAGGCGACCAAGTCAAGCCAGTCAAACGAGGCAGAAGTCAGCGAGCTGCTGAGAGATCCAGAGCTCAAGTCGTCCGCATCGAGGAGCCTGTCGTCATCACGGAGGACGACGAGATCACCGGGGCAGAGAGCAACCAGTAAGGTAGGAGACCTTTCTGCTTTCTCCGAATTCACCATGTCGGTGTAGTGTTTATATGCTAGAAACGATAGCGCGGAAAACGGAGATGGCTGCTGTACGGTATGATCAGGAGGGCGGGATGCGAGTGCATTGAGCAGGAGGAGGCTGAACAGCTAAGTAAAATTGAAAATTTGAAACTGCAAATTGAACTAGAAAAGAAAAAACTTGCACAGATGCAATTAAAATTAAGACAGGAGGCGAAAGTCGATAGCCAGGCCTTATTCGCAGCAGTTCAATGTTTTAACTGCATGAAATTTGGACACTCGATGATTGACTGCCCGAATTCAATGCAAAAACAAGATGTTCCCGCGGTGAGGACAGATGTGTGCAAACTAGCAGCTCAGGTAGAGATACTGGTGCCTGATAAACCAAGCTCCCAGTCGGAGATGGCTGTTGATAAGCTCAGTCAACCAGATAGGGTTGACGATCTGGCATGCCGCAACTTGGAATCCGAAGGTCAAAATTCTGAAGCCTGTGTGGATTCAGGGAACGAAATAACAAAACGGGAATGTGTGGTTCTCCAAAGAGCACAAGCTGATCTAACGCTGTGTGCCGTGCCAGAACAGATCGCTGAAGGCAGAGAGGCGTTAGAAACTTCTGTGAAGCACGCGCTGTCAGAGCGAGCATATATAGAGCTGACCCAGGAGGCGCAGGAGTGGACTTCTCGTGAACAAGAGTTGAACATTGTGCAAGAGCAGGTCGGAGCTAACTCTGAAGCGGCGGCAACGCGCGAGGAAGATGTAAATCAGGATCTGATAGCGGGCACACTCCTTGCAGGTGATGGTAAGCTAGCTGCCAAAAATGAGTTGGTTAGCAAGCTGGAGCTGACACTGTGCGCAGTGACAGCAGATGTAGCTGCAGGTGTAGGGAAGTTGATAACACTTGAGACGTCCGCGCTGCTAGAGCAGCCAGAAAAGGTGCAGCTGCAGGAAGAAAATGAGAAAGCTGATGTCAAAGAGCATTTAAAAATTCCACGCGAATCCGTTAGTGACAAACCTGAGGCTTCAGTAGAGCTTCAAGCAGATTCGGAAGCTGCAAATGTCTCTGCAGCAGATTGGGAGTTAACAGCGACAGCTGCAAAGAGTTTCACAGCAGGTAGAGAACTCGGAGATCCGGATACTGCATTCATCCCTGTAAGTCTAAACACGAAGCATGATACCTCATTACCAGAAGTGCGGAACCAAGCTGGTCAAGGTAATTGTGGGGCAAGAATGCTTGAGGAGATGGTTTTTCTTCATGAGAACATCGGCTGCAAGCTCTGCAAAGAGCTAGCCTCACCTGAAACCCGATGTGAAGCTGCATGTGAAGTAGCAGATCTGAGAACTAACTTTAGTGCGAGATTCAGAGAACGGGAGAATGCAGACGCGATGACAGCAGCAATCTTTGTGGAGTTCAGGGAGCTGGTGAGCTCTGTCGATTTTGAGCAAGCTGACAATGCAAATCCGAAAGCGGCGGCAGCCTTTGCAACCGGCGATGTGCCGGATAATTGGAAATGTAGAGCCAATCTGGTTGACGACGCTAAAAAGAAACATAAGCTTCTGTTTCGAGATGTAGGCGGCTAGAAACCATTTCTGCCAATTTGGTGCACCGATCTGACATGGTGGATTATGGAATGTGCAGATTGGTGTCCTAACCTTGTGTGCACGGAACGAATTGAGGCTGTGTATGTGTGTGCGCAGTGCTGCTTGGAACCTTGTGGCCGGACTTTAATGTCACACTGACAGCAAGTGTCCGCGTGACATTCTTGGTTGGGAGGTGTGGAGTTCGCTGACCTTTCTGCGAACTCGTTAGTCTTGTGTTCTCAAGGAAGGCTGCTCCAGCAGGGTCGGAAGTCCCCAACAAAGGGGCCCGTCCCGTCCCTGCCTCCCCTTTGTGCAGCGGACGTCCTCGTTTACGCCGCGCCGTCACGGGGATGACCCGCCGGGAAAAACGCGAACCAAGTACAGCTGACGACATGTGGTTGTTAAGGGGTGGACGAGGTTTCGAGGGCGCACGAGATACGGCTGAGTATTAGCCGGGTGACCGGAAACCCACTATTCCTGTAACGACTGTCTACTTCCCTTAACGACTGTCTTCTCTTTGTTGCTGTCAACAACCTGAGTCATCGCCTCGTCGGCACATGTTTCTAGCGTCTGTGGTCCCGTGGGTGGCGTGGGAACGGAAGTCGCATTTGTGTTGTTTGTGTGGTTATTTGATTGCGACCTCTCCTTTCCCAAATGTTTAATCAATACTTTTTCCCCAATCTCTGATCAGTGGGCGGACCTTATTTTCCTTTCCCTAACCACTGATTGGCGAGATGGGTCGTTTGTTATCTTATTGGTTGCTGTCCCCGCTAAGGGCGGAGACAGAGGGTTTAAAACCAAGCGCTCTGGGTTGAGCGGGGGCTGAATTCGTCTGATCCACGATTTAGTCATGTAAATAGTTTTCTCCTTGCTTTGTTTCTTCTCGTTTTTTTACCTATGTTGTAAATAAATAGTTAACCTTCTCCTTTCCTTGAGTAATGTGAATGTTTGCGAGTAGAACCACCGGGTCATCAAGAAACCTCGATTTCATCATCAAGTAGTTTCCTCTCATCGCCACCTGAAGGCGGAAATTCAACTGGCGCAGTCGAGACAGGATCGCAACTGGCGCAGTCGACACAGGAAACGCAACTGGCGCAGTCGACACAGGATCGCAACTTCTTTCTACTCAAGGCATTGGACGGAAGGTGAGAAGAACAAGTCGGTGGACAAGCTGTTTGTCCTAAAGGAGAAAACGTGAAGCTGCGTCGCAACACTGACGTCGAAAGCTTCAGGATCACGGGTCGAGTTCGAGAGGACGTCGGAGGCTCAAGTCAGCTAGGAGCTGAAGGAGCCGGGCAACAACAAGCCATCGAGGGTTCGAGTCAGAGAGCTGCTGAAAAGAACCGGGCGTCCACATCGAACGGGTTCGAGTCAGCGAGCTGCTGAAAAGTAACCAGGCGACCAAGTCAAGCCAGTCAAACGAGGCAGAAGTCAGCGAGCTGCTGAGAGATCCAGAGCTCAAGTCGTCCGCATCGAGGAGCCTGTCGTCATCACGGAGGACGACGAGATCACCGGGGCAGAGAGCAACCAGTAAGGTAGGAGACCTTTCTGCTTTCTCCGAATTCACCATGTCGGTGTAGTGTTTATATGCTAGAAACGATAGCGCGGAAAACGGAGATGGCTGCTGTACGGTATGATCAGGAGGGCGGGATGCGAGTGCATTGAGCAGGAGGAGGCTGAACAGCTAAGTAAAATTGAAAATTTGAAACTGCAAATTGAACTAGAAAAGAAAAAAACTTGCACAGATGCAATTAAAATTAAGACAGGAGGCGAAAGTCGATAGCCAGGCCTTATTCGCAGCAGTTCAATGTTTTAACTGCATGAAATTTGGACACTCGATGATTGACTGCCCGAATTCAATGCAAAAACAAGATGTTCCCGCGGTGAGGACAGATGTGTGCAAACTAGCAGCTCAGGTAGAGATACTGGTGCCTGATAAACCAAGCTCCCAGTCGGAGATGGCTGTTGATAAGCTCAGTCAACCAGATAGGGTTGACGATCTGGCATGCCGCAACTTGGAATCCGAAGGTCAAAATTCTGAAGCCTGTGTGGATTCAGGGAACGAAATAACAAAACGGGAATGTGTGGTTCTCCAAAGAGCACAAGCTGATCTAACGCTGTGTGCCGTGCCAGAACAGATCGCTGAAGGCAGAGAGGCGTTAGAAACTTCTGTGAAGCACGCGCTGTCAGAGCGAGCATATATAGAGCTGACCCAGGAGGCGCAGGAGTGGACTTCTCGTGAACAAGAGTTGAACATTGTGCAAGAGCAGGTCGGAGCTAACTCTGAAGCGGCGGCAACGCGCGAGGAAGATGTAAATCAGGATCTGATAGCGGGCACACTCCTTGCAGGTGATGGTAAGCTAGCTGCCAAAGATGAGTTGGTTAGCAAGCTGGAGCTGACACTGTGCGCAGTGACAGCAGATGTAGCTGCAGGTGTAGGGAAGTTGATAACACTTGAGACGTCCGCGCTGCTAGAGCAGCCAGAAAAGGTGCAGCTGCAGGAAGAAAATGAGAAAGCTGATGTCAAAGAGCATTTAAAAATTCCACGCGAATCCGTTAGTGACAAACCTGAGGCTTCAGTAGAGCTTCAAGCAGATTCGGAAGCTGCAAATGTCTCTGCAGCAGATTGGGAGTTAACAGCGACAGCTGCAAAGAGTTTCACAGCAGGTAGAGAACTCGGAGATCCGGATACTGCATTCATCCCTGTAAGTCTAAACACGAAGCATGATACCTCATTACCAGAAGTGCGGAACCAAGCTGGTCAAGGTAATTGTGGGGCAAGAATGCTTGAGGAGATGGTTTTTCTTCATGAGAACATCGGCTGCAAGCTCTGCAAAGAGCTAGCCTCACCTGAAACCCGATGTGAAGCTGCATGTGAAGTAGCAGATCTGAGAACTAACTTTAGTGCGAGATTCAGAGAACGGGAGAATGCAGACGCGATGACAGCAGCAATCTTTGTGGAGTTCAGGGAGCTGGTGAGCTCTGTCGATTTTGAGCAAGCTGACAATGCAAATCCGAAAGCGGCGGCAGCCTTTGCAACCGGCGATGTGCCGGATAATTGGAAATGTAGAGCCAATCTGGTTGACGACGCTAAAAAGAAACATAAGCTTCTGTTTCGAGATGTAGGCGGCTAGAAACCATTTCTGCCAATTTGGTGCACCGATCTGACATGGTGGATTATGGAATGTGCAGATTGGTGTCCTAACCTTGTGTGCACGGAACGAATTGAGGCTGTGTATGTGTGTGCGCAGTGCTGCTTGGAACCTTGTGGCCGGACTTTAATGTCACACTGACAGCAAGTGTCCGCGTGACATTCTTGGTTGGGAGGTGTGGAGTTCGCTGACCTTTCTGCGAACTCGTTAGTCTTGTGTTCTCAAGGAAGGCTGCTCCAGCAGGGTCGGAAGTCCCCAACAAAGGGGCCCGTCCCGTCCCTGCCTCCCCTTTGTGCAGCGGACGTCCTCGTTTACGCCGCGCCGTCACGGGGATGACCCGCCGGGAAAAACGCGAACCAAGTACAGCTGACGACATGTGGTTGTTAAGGGGTGGACGAGGTTTCGAGGGCGCACGAGATACGGCTGAGTATTAGCCGGGTGACCGGAAACCCACTATTCCTGTAACGACTGTCTACTTCCCTTAACGACTGTCTTCTCTTTGTTGCTGTCAACAACCTGAGTCATCGCCTCGTCGGCACATGTTTCTAGCGTCTGTGGTCCCGTGGGTGGCGTGGGGAACGGAAGTCGCATTTGTGTTGTTTGTGTGGTTATTTGATTGCGACCTCTCCTTTCCCAAATGTTTAATCAGTACTTTTTCCCCAATCTCTGATCAGTGGGCGGACCTTATTTTCCTTTCCCTAACCACTGATTGGCGAGATGGGTCGTTTGTTATCTTATTGGTTGCTGTCCCCGCTAAGGGCGGAGACAGAGGGTTTAAAACCAAGCGCTCTGGGTTGAGCGGGGGCTGAATTCGTCTGATCCACGATTTAGTCATGTAGATAGTTTTCTCCTTGATTTGTTGCCTCTCGTTTTTTTACCTATGTTGTAAATAAATAGTTAACCTTCTCCTTTCCTTGAGTAATGTGAATGTTTGCGAGTAGAACCACCGGGTCATCAAGAAACCTCGATTTCATCATCAAGTAGTTTCCTCTCATCGCCACCTGAAGGCGGAAATTCAACTGGCGCAGTCGAGACAGGATCGCAACTGGCGCAGTCGACACAG
>JARKHS020036084.1:0-43987 GCA_030143305.2 Amblyomma americanum | reverse complement strand
AATGATTTTTAATTGACTTCCAAATTTCTTCTTTTTTTCTTCTCCAATAAAGTTTCCCTCTATCTCTGTCATGTATACTGCCTCGACAGGGAAGAGCGGTACATTGTACGCGGTACATTGTACACGCAAGCATGTACGGGCTATTTACGGAGAGTGGCCGAGCTGGCGTCGCGGTTTGGGTATACGGCGTAACCAACATGGGCGACCCGATCATGAGCCGTGCCTGACAACGTGTTCTGCGGCTATATTTTTTGTTAATTGATGCCACTGGTGAACCTATGCATAGCGAGTCGGCAGCAGCGCGGCACGTGTCCCAGAGCAAAAGGGAAAAAGAAAAAGGAAGCGCCCCCTATAGTTGGTCCTCAGCGCACGCCGCGCCCCGAGCGCGCCACGGGGCCGACGTGTCCAAGCGGGGGCCTGCCCTGTTCCTCGGCGCCCCCCTGTCCTGCGCCGCTACCTTTCGCCTCCCCAATCACCCGGACAGCCACAGTGGCAGGTTAAACACACACGGCAGCAAGCGGACACGGGGAGAAGGAAACAAAAACAGCAAAGAGGCCAAGACTCGAGAGACCATTTAGAAAGGGCTTTCAGATCCACGGCGCACCGTTCGAGGCGCCGTTAACAAACAGGGGCGGCAAAAAAATAAATTACAAATAAATAAAAGAAACGTCGCTTAACGGGAGCGCAGCTAATGGCTGCTTCAGCATGCCGGACACGTCGGGAGGACATGGCCTGCATGCGACTCTTGGTAAACATGACAGCATGCGCATTAATCACGTGGCCCGGATGGCCGATGGACTCGGGACCTTATCGGAGAGGGCTCAAACGCCGTCTAACTTTTTTTTTTCTTCCCCTTTCTTATTTCCTCAGCACGCGCGTCTGTGTGCGTGTTTATCTTTTGCCCCAGCTTGTTGTCGTCATGGCTCTGTTTTGGTTGCCCGCCCTGCTGGCTTCACATGCGGGGGACACGGAGGGCCCTTGCCGTATTGACCTATTTCTACGGCCCGGTGCGAGACGGATTCGCCCACCGATGACCACGACCAGACTTTTATATATTTATATATACTCCGCGTTCTTAACGCGTGAAGCTTATGAGGTATACAGCAGCGTGACGTGCCTGCAAAATCAGTCAGCTCATGCTGTCTTCACGCTCTACACGAGAACGTAGGAAAAAACATCCAGAGAGTTTTAGTGGCGCACATGCTAAAGTTCGAAATAAACATATTTAAGAAATCTGAGCATAGCAAGCCGCTTTACCTGCTTTCTTGTATTTTGCATTTGTACTTTTTGTTCTATTTGTTCCATTCCCCCCCCCCCCCCCCCATGAAATACCATCAAGCGTGAGGACCTTTAGGGACATTTTGAATGAATGAATGAATGAATGAATGAATGAATGAATGAATGAATGAATGAACTCCACGCAGTGCGGGGTCTCCTCTCTCGTGCAGGATGCATTGCAAAAAACGACAAACTTCACTTTTGTGGTTTATTTAACCTCCAATTTCCACGCTGTAGCCTTGCTAAGCAAATCGTGTCCCTGCTCAAACTCTCAGGGAAAGAGCGCTTGCGGAGAAAGTCCTTCAAAAATGATCCCGTCAGGGAGATTTTCGATACAGTATTGAATATTCTGCGCGACGATTTTTCCGCTGGGCACAAAACAGTAGCATGTAGAAACATTTAAATCTCTTTGAGATAAAGTGCCACAAATAGAACCGATCACGGGGTTAACGACGCTTTCGTCTGATAAGCAACGCAGTCAAACAACCAACCAATATTCGCTTGTATACTACATTACATGGGGTGTACAGTGTCCCACGTAGCGGAGATAACATGGTCTGAGCCCACAATAGATGCAAGGCCTCCCATGTAAGATCAGACATTTCAGTGTGTCACAAGCAAATACCTGCTCATCAACAAGATCGAGAGCATGGAAAAAAGCATTGCTTGTCCTTAACTACGAAAACGAAAACAAAAGAAGTGCACGTTTAGTCTTCACTAAGTACTTGCCAATATATTTCAGTGACACAGAGCTGAAGCTGTTAGTGATGTGAAAATATGATATATGGTAACTAATGATTTTTCATTGCTTTATTTTTAGCTACTGAGTTAGTTTTACTGGTAATGGGTGAACACCAAACACTCCGCTCCTAAGACTCGTTTCACACTGCTAAAGCCTCATGCAGACCTGGCTTAAAATATGTTACTGGTAAAAGTAGCAAGAGTCTGTCAAGCACACAGCCCTGGATCTGCTTGTCAGCAGACAAAGTGTTGCGCTTTCAAGCTGATCCCTTATTCATAGCGCATTTGTTTCAAATAAAGAAATCCTTGCTTGACTGTTCGGAAAACGAACATGTTACTTGCATCTGTAGCGCCATTACATGTTTTTCGTTTTGGGTTTATTGACTTTGTATTTGCGCACGTCTGTGAGACAAACTGCTCTTGACACAAGCCGGGAAATTCAATTTATCGCACTAAACGATTTATCCACATGCGCAGCGCTGGCGTAGCCGCCGCCCCTTATCACGCATTACGAGAACAAATTTCAGTCCCGCTACGAATTTCGGCGCTTTTCCAGCTACTCGCAAGGAACGGAGCAAGCAAGCAAGGCTATGCAAGCGTCGCCACCGCTACAAAAAAAAAAAAGGAATGGGGGCTCGCGCGGTAGTTCTGGCAGCCCGCTTCACTGCTTCGCGCGCTTTGTGCGCAAAAGCAAGACGAAACAGCAGCGACAAAAATTTTCGAGAAGAGCGAAAGAAGGAGGAGACAAGAGCAGGCAAAAGCGAAAGATTAAAAAAAGCGGGCAGCATGGAGCGGGAGAACAGAAGTCAGTGCAAATCGCGGCCCCGTATTTGTTTACCGGCGGAGCGCGCGCTTTTAGGGAGGCGCGCTCAAGGAATTTCCGTAGATAAGCCGCGCCGCTCCCGCGCGCCTCTCCCGGCGGTGCTCGGCTGCCCCGGCGAAAATCCCTGCCGCGGAGGAGAATAACGAGAGCGACGAAGGAGCAGCAGCAGCTATAATCCAATTTGCGAGCTCGAAATCGTGCCTTGCTTTGCCACCTCTGTGCGCTCGCGCGATATATGCAGTAGCGACGGCGCCTGTTCACCGCTCCCGGTATTGCTCGACCGGCGCACCATCGAAGCTCGCTTAGGGCGAATAAGAAGGACGAGTCTAGTGGCCGGCACGCGGGGTCCTCTACGGGCGGCGGGACAGCCGAGCCCGGCCGATTTTCATCCCCCGAAGATAGCGCGGCGAAAACAGAGCGAGCGCCGCGCACGCGATCACCGGAAACGGGCGCCGCTCCAGGGGAGGGAATGGGGAGGGAGAAGGGAAGCGACGCGGGCGCTAAGCTCTCCCGCCGCCGTGCGCCTCTCCCATCTTCCGCAGCAGCTACACACCCTTTTCCCCACGCCCTTGCGCGTGATGCAGAATGACAAGAGCGAGCACCCCCCCTCCCCCCCTCCCCCCAATCGCCATCCGAGGAAAGGCGCAGGACGCAAAGGATTCGCCCGAATCTGCCGCGCGGCTTTAGTTTTCCCTTATTACTCAGGGCCGCCTCCTGTCGGCTTGTCGGGGAGACGCGCATTTGCATTTTTATTTTCTGTGTCGAATAAATTTTCGCCGCCGTCTTCTAGGAGTATATTGGCGGATTCTTTGTGCTGCATCCTTACACATTTTCCGCTCCGAAACTCCCCCCCCCCCCCCCCCCGCCCCTCCCTCACCCCGTTTCTTCCTTTTTCGTTCCTTCAGAGTTTCGGGAGTACTTGCTGAAATCCGGTGGCACGTGTGCGTGCGTTCCCAATGAGATTACGCTTTGTCTACATTCAACATGTCAAAAACGTGCCCCCCCCCCCCCCCCCTTCTACTACGGTGTGCAGGGCTGCTGCTTTTCCTTCGCTTTTTTTTTTCGTTTTGTCTCGCTTCCCTTTTTCATGCGTCTCGCCGCCACCCATCCACTTTATTTTGTCGCTAAGCTCATCGAACGGCTTCAACCTAAAGGCCAAGAGCCAAGTGAGCGAATCCCGCTCGCGATTTCTGGCGTGGGGCTCATCACATTTAGACACTTTGGCTTTTCTGGAATAAAGAACGGATTCGTCAACACGCCCTTCTATGAGATGCAGGTACAGGGATGTAATAACACCGCGTCTTAATGAAGAGAGGCAAGGGACCATTTCTTTCTTTGTGTTTTGTCTTTTACGCAGATATTCAGGGAGAGGAGGGGCAGTACTGCAGTTTTGTGAGAGGTGTTTGTGCATGACTGAGCGTAAACTTATGTTGAAAGCGTTTTGCCTTGCTCTTTTGACGCTACAGCTTGAAGTAATATTTCTAGGCTTCTTCTTCTAAGACTCTTAAGCCCTAACCGCTACACAATGCACGATATTTTTTTTTTCGCACATTGTGAAGGAATACCGTCAAGTTTTATTAAGTGGGCTTTTGGCCTCGCGGTTGAAAAGTGTTTCGCTCCAAACGTGTGTATTGTTTGTCCCATGACGCGTACCGCAGCCCAATTAGAAAAACGCTCGTACCCTTTTTTATACGCCTGTTTTGTGGAGGTTCTCATCCCTAGGAGGCTCCACAGACGCTTTTCAGCCTTTGGCACGCTATTTTGCGGGCTAACACGACACTGCTGGTGAGTTCTTTCTGTTTTGCACCCCCCCCCCCCTCCTTTGTTCAGTCTAGTCCCTGTGCCTTAGCCAGAGCCCGTTGATCACCCATGTAAAGAATATAAAATTGGATTCAAGCTCCAGTTAATCCTCTCCATTCCTCTCCTTCCATCCTACTTTGTGCGTGTGTGGGGTGCGAATGCTTGTATGTTGATAAAGGCTACCCACCCTCCTCAGATTGTGCGGTAATATCGTTGGATGTGCAATTCTCGACCCAAGTTGCAGGTCGAGAATTTATGAGAACAATTAAAACAGGAAACCCTTTTGGCATATGGAGAGGAGACATTAACTACGTTTGATAGTATTTCCAGCTTTATATGTTGGTATTTTGGAGACCTTAACCTCTTAAATGCCATATTGCTATTCTTTGTTGGTCAATACTTCAGGCGATTTTTTGCTTACATTGCTTGGAAAGAGACGACAAAGCACCGATAGTACGCCATAGCACGTAACGCTGCATCTTAAACTTAATTTGTTTGCATTGTGTGCGCACGTTCCTTGTGACTGTGATGGTAGATGAGTGCTATAAGTGTTTTCGGTAGCGTGCTCACGCTGCCTGGTGAAGGCATTTTCCCCCTCTTTTACTTCACCATTACTGCACGAGATGGAATTCAAGGAACCACTTCTTTTGTGGTTATAATTACGAAAGCCATGCACTCATGCAAAAAACAAAAAAGGATGATTAAAGAGAGAGGCCTCACAGTTGCTCATACTCAAATACATATTTGCACCTCATTACCGAGTGAAAAAAACCGTTGTAGATAATAACACCGCGCACTGTACGGAACACAGGACAGGAGTTCGGGTACTCTGCCAGCCGCTGCGAAGATAGGAAAAAGTATATTCATCCTATATTCAAAATACAAGTCAAGAAAGGAGCGGTTTTTCCTCGTTAAAGTCAAGAAATGAGCGGTTTTCCTCGTTAAAGGATCTCTTTCAAGCCAATGGCGTCGGCCATTTTTCATGAACCTTCTAGTGTGGGCAGCATGACTGCATAAGGAGTGACGTGACAATGTAGAGATGGGACTGCCCCCGACAGTGGAAGAAGGGGACTGTCCCCTTTCATCTGCCACTCTGTGCATTGTCACGCTAACAGGTTCATGAGAATCGACCGACGCCATTGGCTGGAGGGAGGTCCTTTGACGGAGAAAAGCCGCTTCTTTCTTGACTTGTATCCGACTATAGCAAGACGCCTTCCGGCAGGCACTCATAATTGCACTTGGACCTCTGCATCAGAAAAAAAACATAAACCTGAGAGCAATAAATCCGCCGTGTTGCCCATCTCTACGATAGGTGGCACATTTCGCATGCCCCTGTGGGGTGGAAATACAGAATGTATCTCGTCAATAACGAGCAAAACAAAGCAAAAGGTGAGTAGATTATCCAAATATACGGCCGCTAGACAATGAAGGAAACAACGGGCGCCACTCACTCGTAAAACCTGTCAATAGCCAACGCTGTCGTCACGGCGTGACGGGGCGTCAAGTCCAATGTAACGCACGACCGGTCTCGCGGACAGCCATTACCGGTCACGTATTTCTTCATTTCCTCCGCAGCTGCGAGTGCCCCCCCCCCCCCCCAAATCTCTCGTGTCCACTCTTTATCATTTTTTTCCCTCCTCTCCAATGGTTTCCGTGCACTCCGTTTGTTGCCCTCCGAGGGAGAGTGCGCTGTTTATTAAGGGCCATTTTTTTTTTTTTTCACAGAGGGTCTCGCAAGCGGAGGAGCCACGCGGAAAGAGCAGCAGCAGTAATAAAACGGCTCGTGCGCTTCTTCAAAAATACAATTTTCCCGGTGCAGGTTTTCCTGTTGGGACACGGGAGGGAGGCCGGGCAGCTAGCGTTTCTCGGGGTTCTGGTTATCGGCGAGGGCTGAGAGAAAAGCAAGAATACCGGCGATGTCTTTCCAGCTTGTTTTCCCCCTTCTAGCACTGCGCTTCTTTTGGAGCCGCCGGGAACAATGCCCTTTCGCGGGGAAGAAAAGGCCGCCCCTGAGAGGAAAAGGAAGTGAGTGCGAGGGCGGACAGGAAGTGCTGTCGAAACGCTGTTCGGCTTTTCATCGCTGAAAACAAAAGCCCTGGAGAGCGCTTTACCGGGGCGAACTGCCTAATGCCTTCCCATTTCCAACTCTCATAGTCCCCTTCAAATAGAAAGAAAAAAAAATCACGCATTTTCCAATTCTTTACGTATTTCTTGCGATTGCTTTTTTTTTACTTTTTTATTTGCCTCCAGCTCGTAATCGGATTCCAAAGAACGGTAGCTGGAGCCCCAATGAATAACTCGAGAACCACCAGTACCTACAATCCGTTTCTATACGAGACTAGGGCGAATTCTACCCATCAGCGCTGTTTCTGAATTGGAAGTGGGCGCCTTTTGTTCCAAGCTCTAATTTTCTCTTAGCAGCTTCGTATCACATGGGCGCTTTTCTTCTCTGTAATACGACAAGTTTAACAGACGTCTGTGCCATCTTTCGCGGCTGTCTGGTTTGAGGCTTGTGACGTCCGCAACTGTTTAGCCAACCGTCCAATCGGCTGGAAGTTTGGATGACATCCTTCACGAAAATCGAAAACAATGAAAGCAAGAAACGAGAAACGGGAGTCACCTTATCAGCTTGCGTCAAGTTCGTTCTGTTGAAAGCGGCTCAGAAATGCTCGCGCTAATACTTGCACACTTCTCGAAATAACTTTTATTCGAAAACTAAAAATTTTGACAGATTTGCCTGTCTGATTGGGTTTGAAGACTTATAATGAACTACACATCTCCAACCAAAAATTTTTAACTTAACCCAACGTTTCGAAGCCGACTCGGCTCCTTCATCAGGGGTGACTGAGGGCAGTAGCTAGCGTCTCTTAAGTACGGAGGGGAGGGTCAAAGGAATGACAGCTGTGACCCGAAAGGCGCAGGGGAGGGGGAGGGGGTTTAGGCTGTTAGTCACGCTGGCGCACTGCAGGGAGGTGGTGAATGGCGACTTTTTTTCGTTGAGATGTACCCTACACGTGGGAAGGGGAACGGAATTGCAGAAGCGCTTATGCACTGAGGTGCGCGCTAAATAACCCTAGGTGCTCTAGTTAATTTAAAAACCTCTATACTGTACGGCATGCCTTGTAGTCCTCAATGTTGCCATGTTGTGTAATGTTAATGTTGCTTAATGTTGTAGTCCATATATTCGAGCTTCTGAGTGGCTTGTAAGTACAACATGCCTGTGAGTGTTTCATACCTATAGAGCTGTCCTCAAAGACAACTGCGGCCACAATTTTTCTTTTACTTTTTAGCTCAGATTCATGTCAACGGGCCGTTGCGCGCACCTAACGACGCCCATTCAGGCTGGTAATCTGATATGTCTTAGTGGAAGCATTCACTTGTGCGGCCAGCTTCAGAGGTACTGAGCTGGACTCACACAAAACCTAAATACATCCTACGGGTGCGTCGGTGTAATCACTGTAATGTGCTTCACATGTAGCTGTTAAAATATTTTTCTCATTGGAAATTGGGCTATGTTGCTAATTAAGGTGTTTGGACGGGCACAAAGGTAAAAAACTTTACTAGCAAAATTGAGAATGCAAACTCGCGAGCGACGCGAAATACACTAATTCGAGATCTACGCTATCTGATAAAATTAATAATGGCGATTATTGGTCGTTATCTCTTTTAATGCATTAAGCCACTTTTATCGTCTTTTTTCTTCTCACCGCGGAACGCGAAAAAAAAAGTTCTAACTATGCGTTCAAGCTGACCATGACGAACAAGCAAGTCCTGTTCCATCCCATTCTCTAACCGACTTGTTTGCCTGATTGTTCCCCCTAGCAGATCCCATTAGGCCAGACGTGGAGCGCTTGAGATGCACTGAACGTGTTTGCGCTGGCGCATTTTATGCACGCCAGTACAGAGTATACTCGCCCAGCAATTTGACGGAGGTCGTAAATCAAATTTAAGTATAGTACAACAAGCAGAGGGCTGCAGCAACTTACGAATGCCGCGAAGCAGCGGTGAAACTGAGCGTCTCAAAAAAGCGCACTTTGTCGTCGCAAACGGACATACTAAAGCAGCGCAGAACTCCGAGAGGAGTTGCGACCAGAATCGCGAGCCGAAACCCGCTGCAAGCGAGCATCGCGAAGACGCTCCCGCGACCCGGGAAGTCAGCCGGCCATTGGCTCTGCGCCGGCAGCAGCAGCAGTTGGCCAACACGGGCACTGAACCGGACCGCAGGCTGCAAATCAGCCGCGAAAAGCCGCAGCCGGCGTTCGAGTGGGCCCAAGCGCCAGTGCCACGCCTCGGCCCATCCATAATAGAGTGGACTCGTAGCCGCGGATAAATAATTACCCGACCAGCTGCCGCCGGACCCGAGGCAGGGCCCTCCCGGCGGCCAAGGCGGCGGCCACGGACGCGGCTCCCGGGCGCCCCCTCCCAGAACCCCCCCCTCCCCCCTCCCCCTACCTTCCTGTTCGCCCGATAGCGGCCAGATTCCCGAAAGTTCGACTCGCGTACTTGGCCGCCGCAAACCGGCCTTAATTAACTCCAGAATCGGGCGCCCGGTCAGATCGCGCGTATTTATTCCGCACTGGTCGCTCGCACGCCGCCTGCGCAGCCCGTGAGCTCGGAGCCAGCAATTAAGTGGCACTTACGGGGACACCGGCGGCACAGGCTTCCCCTTCTTCTCAAAGCCAGCACTGCGGCGTCACTAGTGATGCCTAGTTTATGCATGTCCTGGGCTTGTAACAGCCAAGTCGAATTTTTTTTTTTCCTTCGCTCGTACAAAGCCACGCGACAAGAACGCTATCAGAGTTCCGTATGAGAGGGAACCGGTATAGTGTGACACTAGACGAACAGGAAAAGCTTCAGAGTCAGCGTGGTTGGCGTGCAAATGTTGCTTTTCCGACCGTTCGAAAAGTAAGCTGGGCAAACCGTGAGGGAACAAACGAAATGCAGGCCGCGTCCACGTAATATAATCTCCGGAGTCATCGTCTTAGCGCTACGTAACTGTAACACATACAGAAAGTGTGCGTGCGTGCGTCCGTGCGTGCGTCCGTGCGTTCGTGCGTGCGTGCACTGCCTGCATTGGGGCCCAGTTGCAGCTTTGGGGCGCACATATTTGTTAATACTGTAAACGACAAAATTTTTTTCCATGACCTATCTTTCGCATTTTTTCGCGAATCGCACAGAAGTCATGGGCTTGCAGTTGGCAAAAAAAAAAAAACATGGGCCTACAGTTTGGCAAAAAAAAAAAAACCTCTGTGATCAGCGCATCTTATCTGCAAGCAGAAGTGGATGGTGCGGACGCAATTCTATCCCCAAGCTGAAAGCGAAGTATTTATAAACGGTAATCTTCTTGACCCGTCGCCCGAGTTGCTGTTCGTTTGCCTTCTGCTCCCTCGCTTCTTTAGGCTTAGTCCCCCCCCCCCTCCCCCCACCCCCTCTTCACGGAAACGCTACAAACCAGCGACGGGAACTAACGCCGTCGTATATCTTCTGGCGGCTTTTGCGAGTAAAGTTCTGTATTGGCCGCGTGAACAAGGAGCGCTTGAGAAAAAAAAAAACACAGATGTCGACGCCTTTGCGGACGCTGCGCAATCCGACAGGCGTTTGAATTACTTTCAAAGATACCCTCCTGAAGGAACAACAGCGATCACTGTGTTTTCTTTTTGTCTACTCAGGAGTTCCTGCTAAGGTCAGTTCAGCGAAACTGGGGCTTCAAGTTTCCAGTTTATTTGCATCATAGATGTGGGTAGGTCCGGGTAAAAAGTGATCGCAGATCACTTGAGGGACCCCCGGACCCCCATTTACATGGCATACAGCAGGAAATATGAGTACTATGTAAAAGACTGCAAACATCGGAAGATCGGCCAACACTATAGACAAAACTTTTTACAGAGAAACAAATGTACGTACAAATTATTTTATATATAAAAAATACACTGAACAACGTTTTACTGCTTATGTAATGGACAGGGTGCATCAAAAATTCACTGGCCAAGGATCTGCTTTCTTTAGGAGAGTTAACTGCTGGGCTAGTTGGTGTTGCATACTGAAAGAAAGATTTTGCGCCTAACACACACCACACACAGAAAGAAGACGACACCACGGGCGCACACTTCAACTGTTTATTGAGGGTGAAGCACTCGACATATATAGGCCACGAAACAAAACACCGCGCATGCGTACAAGGTAACATGAAAAAACACTAGCTGATTAGGCGCGATAAAAACTTGCGCTCAGCCTCATAAAGAAAAACCGATGTATCACTAACACAGTTAGGGCCCGCTTTCTTGATGTAGAACGCTTCCAGAGTTTCTCGGGATGTCTGACACCTGCCTCTACCCAAAATCCTCGCCTCACGGAACCGTGGGAAGCAATCGGTGCAGGCTCTGCAGTGAACCACAAGTCGCTCACCTTCGTTATTCTGCAGTACAATTTGGCAGTTAAAGCTTTCTTAGAGGTGAGAATGATACTCCTATTACCCTTTAGAGAGATTTTCAGGTTCGGGGGTTCAATTGAGAAGACCCTGCTGCCTGGGAACCTCTGACGCCTCATGTACATAAGCCACGTACCTGCTGTTTATTTATTTATTTAGTTACTTACTTATTTGTCGCAAGCGTCTGCAAGCACCAGAAAGCATGCAGTGCACTGGTAAGAGCACAGAACTAAGGGCGCTGCCACGAGTACATCGCTGCCCTGCGATGGCAGGTGCTGCCACCTATGGGGCTTGTGCAACCCATGTTGCTCTTCGCGAGTAACCTCTCGCAACTAATCATTAACTGAACTGCCACCTGCCACGGTGGGCAGTTTGCCCGCAATTCGGTGGGAAGGTTGTGACGGCGCCACTGGGTCACGTGACCTAGGTAGCTCACCTAAGTTGCTTTTCCTGGGATTTTTCACTCACAACACGTCCGCCACCGCCGACGGATTTTTTGCAGCGTGGGAGCTTTAGTGCTATCGCGTTAAAACTTCCCCGCTAGCATCCTCGCGGTGCGTAAAAGAAAAAAAATACTACGCAATGTGGAACAGCTTTAGCTACACATCTAGACTCCTTTACGAAGCGAACATATATTTTTTGTAGCGATAGCTACATCACGTTAGCATTTGGAGCCTTCAGCGTGGCTGCCTTTGAGCTCCGTGGTGGCGTCGTGGCTGGTCACGTGGTTGGTCACGTGGAGCGGAGCAGCTGCCGGCGGTGCGGCGCGCCGGCGAAACCGAGTGATTTGGGGGGGGGGGGAGTGAGAGGGGGAGAGACTGAATCGACGACCAGGGACGAAGAAGAGTAAGGGCCGTTGTACGATCGTTTCGGAGCGCCTTCCGCCTCGTCCGCTTCGGGAGCGGTCCGCCAGTTTTCGGCCGCCAGGCGGACGTGAGGCGGAAAGGTGTTGTACGATCACTTTGGCGCTTGCGAGCGAGGCGGATGGTCCCAGCATGCCGATTGGCGCGCCGGGCATATCCGTCTGTCCAATAGCCTTCTCCGGCTGGTGGCAACCTAGCCGGCGCGAGCGCACCGCCAGCATCGCTCCACGCGCCGAAACGGGCTCCCGCATCCCAAGGGGCAGATCGGTATGCGCCCGACTACCTTCTCCCTTGCCTCCTTTCCCGCCCCCCTCTCCAAACCCCGATATCCCTGCACACTGCGCTCCCCCCCCCCCCCTTCCCTACCTACTTCCCGTACGAGCGCCCCCCCCCCCCCCCCCAAATAATAACCTCTTTTCGTGGTCACGTGGTACTTTTTTCCGTTCCTCGGCGACCTGCACCTAGGCCTAGTAGGCTGCGCTTCGGCATCGCCATGGTGTGCGTGTTGAAGTTCCTGCTTTTGTCGGCGGCTCTCGTCAGCGACCCTTGTGTAGAGATTTTGCGCACTACGAGACGAAAAATGCAATGCTCTGGTTTCAGGCATGCACGTTAGGCAGAAACAGAACTTTGTTCCAGTGCAAAGTGGAGAATCTGTGAATGCTAATGACCACAACCATTTCAGCCGATCCAAGCAAAAAAGAAATGGGTTCAATTTATATCTGGTGTCAGCCTCAACTGATCCAGAGTTGCGTCAATACTGCAGGGCTCGCAGGAATGAGTGCAGACTGGTATTGCAAAGCCAACCGCCACGCAACAGTGCATAGCACATTTCAAGGCATTAAAAAAGCCTTGTAACTGTTGTTTGATAACATGTGCAGGAATAGTGCTGTCATGACCATGAAACAGATGGGATCGGATAAGTGTTGCAGGCAACTTATATAAGTGAGGAATGTTCAATTATGAATTTACTGATGAGCAAATAAATTTCTGCTCGTGGAAAATGCGAGGAGGGCTAAGAAAATCCCGGAACATACTACATTGCCGACACAAGTTCTTGCAGGCCAACCAGGGTTATCATCACCCTGCAGGCAAATAATCGTGTTCATAGGCAGTCACAAACAAATGAAGGCAGCATATGAACATGCAAATGTGCATGGATTACATCTCTTGAAGGCTTCGATAATGCCTCATCAAATAAACTAATGCAGCTGATAGCATTAAGCGCTGCTGCTCAACAACTGCTCGGCACTGACAAAATCATGTTGGCAAACAGGCCTCCAACAAAAGCATAGAGACAGCTTAATTCACTTTGGTACCTTTGTTTGACGTGTGGCACACACACACACACACATACAAAATGACGGTGCCCCCGAACTGACATTTGCACTGCGCACCGATTTTTTTCACACAGGCTACATAATGCCGCTGGCACACTGTCTCAACCTGCGCACCCATGATCATAAAACGTACCACTGTATCGTGCACCAAGACGCACAAGACTGGCGACGCTGCTGTTGTCGCAGCAGAAAACACTGCGACGGCCGTGCAGCCAAGATCGTGTCAAGTCGCACACGCAGCAGTTTGCTATGTAGCAGAAACAACGTCGTGGGCTCGCCTCGGTCACGATCACTGCAGCCATCGCAACGGAAGCGACCAGCTGCACAGCTCCAAGTTCATTTCAACATTCGGAAAACGGCGGGCGTCGCGAGTTTTTCGCAGATGAACATATCGCTGATTTGACGGGAAAGCACTCGCACCGACCATAATCACTTTCACTACGCGGACACTTGTCGCTATGCTGTGAAACTTGCGCACGCACAGGAAAATAACTCGCAGCAGAAATTCAAAACGCTTGCCACAACCACAAACAGCTCGAAATAAACACTTCGTGACACCGCCATTGCACAGGTCTTGCGTCGGTTTGCAGAGCCGCAGCAGGAATTACAAACGCATGCAAAAACCAAAAACAGCTCGAAATAAACACTTCGTGACACCGCCACTGCACAGGTTTGCATCGGTTTGAAGAGGCGCTCTGTCAACTCCGTCAACGTAGATGATTACAGAATTCAACTAGTGGAACTATCGCTCGCCACTGCTGAACGCGGCGAAGTTTGCAGTCGCTCTGAACACTGGTAATATCAAGATGTGTACAATATAATATGCTTCGCGACATCGCTGCCACTGCCCAGGCCGCGCTCCCCAGTTCAGTCGACGGATGGCCATCTTGCCCCGGCAGGCCGGGGCAGAGCAGAACCGAGGCGGAGGGAGGAGGGGCTCGGACGTCACTGACGTCACGGGAAAAGCAGCCAATAGCTGCAATCCGGTCCCCGGCCGGATGCGCTCGTCCGCCAGAAAGTTGAAGTTCACCAACTTTCCATCCGTTCGCCGAACGAGGCGGATCCGCCAGCTCCGCTCCCGAAGCGGACGAGGCGGAAGGCGCTCCGAAACGATCGTACAACGGCCCTAAGGAACGCCCAGCGAAACGGAGCGGCGAAAGACTGACTTCGCAATCCGACTGAGCGAGTTCCACTCGGCCAGATGTAGCTATCGCGTCACTCCAGGTTTAACCAGAGCTAAACCACAGCCATTTTTTTTTTACATTGAGATCATGTTCTCTGGACGCGAGCAGGAAGCTCGCTAGTATGTGACTTCCTTGTGTCTATGCCTCTGAGGCACAAAGCCGGCCTATGACGCCAGACTGCACGTAGTACGCTGAGTGCGCACGAAACCACACGGAAGGCAAGGAGAAGCGTCTCGCGCATCCGCATCTGCGCACATCTGGGTAATAATTTTTTTTTTAATTCCGCACGACGAGGTTGCTCCAGGATCAAATTCTCGCAGCGCCAGAGCCTCTTGACGTTTATCTACACTAATGTGTCTCGCTTTGCTTCCATGCCTTTTCTTTTGGGACGTCGGGGTGTAATGAAAGAGGCTTGTTTAACGTCCCTCGTATGGCTGCGCGGGAGCGCAAGCACGCACACGCTCTTGTGTACATTTCTTGGGGGCCACCGAACACGTCAGACGTCGAACACAAAGCAGTATAGGAATGCGCGCTCTGTGCCTACGCCGGTTAAAACAAGAAAAGAAAGGGGAACAGGGCGGAAGAGACGAGAGCCAGCGTGGAGGCATCTATTATACACGCACGACTCTTAGCAGAGAAGTAACAAACGCAGAAATTGCTCGGGGTCTCTCAGGCGTTCTTCCTTCGAAGGGCGCGCGCGCGCGCGCGTGTTTGTTTACAGGTTCGCGTTCGATGTCGTTCATTTCGGGTCGACTAAAGAGTACATGCTCTCACGAGCAAAGCCATTGTCAAGCCAAAGGTAGGTTGCTTTGACCTTCCTTTTTTCCTTTTTCCCTGCTTCCTTCCCTCACCACCTCGTCCTTCTTTCTTCTGCATTTTTCGCGCTTCAATGGGCTTCTGGTTCTGCCAATTTTATCATGTCCGTATATCGGCGCCGCCCTATCTCTCCCCTATAAAAGAGTCATTTCTTTCCTTGCTTTTCTCCCTTTTCCTCCTCCTTTTGTTCATCCCGCAGAGGCACTACGCTTTTTCTCCCCCATTCTTCCCTTATTTCCGCTGCCGGCAGCGGGGCAGCCGCAGTTCTGTTGTGCTCGCGACTTTGTGCGTGCGTGAGCAAGAAATCGCCGACGGCGTTCTCTTTGAGGGAGCGCTCGCGGCCGGCGCGCGCACTCTTGCGCACTCGCACGCACGCACCGCGCCGAAAGGCCGGGACGAGACAACCCGGAATCGGTCCGCGCCCCCCCCCCCCCCCTTTTCGACTCTCGACAGCGGATG
This sequence comes from Amblyomma americanum, assembly GCA_030143305.2. NCBI lineage: Eukaryota > Metazoa > Arthropoda > Arachnida > Ixodida > Ixodidae > Amblyomma > Amblyomma americanum. The sequence continues at coordinate 28,259 of JARKHS020036084.1, read as the reverse complement.
GAAAAAAATGTTTTTCGTTTCCTATCTGTCTACTTCTTTTTCCCCTTTTTTCGGGTTTCATTCGGCGCGGGAACCTAAATTACAGCCTCCGGGGGCGCGGTGGAAGGGCGGCGGCGGTGCATCGCAGGCGCGGATAAGATGAAAATGGAGATGGGCGACGGCGGACGGAAGCCCTCGCCGCGGCGGCAGGCTTCCCCACTCGGCGCCGCGCGGGAGTCGGCGATCGAACTGGCATCGTCGTCGGAGAAGAGGAGGAGGAGAGACGAAGCGCATTGTGCGCCGCTGACGACGGTTTCGTGGCCGACTCTTGGTGGCGTGATGAACTCGCCGTCGCGCGGCCACCGCTCTCCGAAAAAGCGGTCCCGCCGTGGGCGGCCGGGCACGCCCAAGTGGACGCCGGGGCACCGAAGGCGCGCGTGCTTCCTCTCTCGGACGCCGAAGCATCGACTGCGTGGTGTGCGGCGCGCCGTGACTTTTGCGCCTGCGGAGCGAAGGGCGCGATGTTTCTGAGCGGCATGCCCGCGCTGGCGGAGTATATTCGCCAGAGGGGCTCCCTCCCTCCTTTCAACCTTTAGTTACTTTCCTTCAATCAAAAGGTGCTTTCTTCCCGCCAGATTGCTTTTTTTTTTTGCTTCTCGCATGTAAAGAAGCACCCTAAAGTGACTGCGACATGACCACAAGTTAAAACGGCGAACTGTGCAGAACATTTCTTTGGTAATTTTGCGGTCTCACCCGCTCCATACGGTCTGCGCAAAAAAAAAAAAAACGCAGTGACACTATACGCGCATGTACTCTCATCGACAGACATTGTCACGTGTCAGTCAACTGTTCCGAGGCTGTAGTTCCTCGAAAAACAGCGTCTGCGATCCCATTCTTGCCTACTGTCAGTAGGTGTAGCAATTTGACGCAATGAGTTTGTCCCGAAACACGAAAAACTGTCTTCGAAAAGTGCACGGAAAACGTGTACTGTAAGCTCTTGGGTCATCTCGTACGGAAATTTAAACGGCAGCACTGTTCTTCTTCCCTTTGATCCTTGCTTGTCGTATGTCGTATGTGAAAGATAGGAACCGCCAAGAGGTTAAAATCGCTCTCCACTTGTTTCTCCAAAGACTTCTGGGCGCCTTTCGTGAGCAGCAAAAAGCTCACATTCAGACTCTGTCGCGTCGACTATACCTGACCGCAATTTGCGCCAACGCGCACTCTAGCGTACGTCAGCGTATGTCATAGCAAGCGTTATGAAGGCATGCGTTGTCCTCGGCGACACATTTCATCTATCCGCACTGTTGCTAGTCAGAGTTGAAAAACACTAAATTTTCTAATCGACTCTCTTTTCGCTTGAACGAAATATGTAAACAGTAGAGCCGAGCCCCTAAAAGCATTCCTTGCCGGGCTGCCATTTCTCTTTCTTTTTTTTTCCCCTCCTTGCAGTCAAAGCAAAAAGGACCGCAAGCTACGCATCACGAGTGGAGAAATGTGGGGTTCCTCTTATAAATCGGTATATTTTCCATTTATCTTTGCGCCCAATCAAGGTTATAAGCGCGAGCCACGCGCTCGTTCCTTGACCTATCCAATATTTACGCCCCACTGGTGCGGCAAGAAACGGAGAGAGCATGAGGCTGAGGCAGGGCGAACGCAGATGAAGTTTCAATAGAAACGTCGAGGAAGCAAGAAAACGGCTCGCCGACAAACAAACTAAAGCTGGAGCAGAAATAACTTTGTTACATTCGAGCGGCACAACCCTTGGCGGCGAGTGGGAGACAGCCCCGTTTATTGACGATCCGCTGTCTTTGCTGCCTCGCGCTTCCCTTTTTCCTTCGCCTGCCACCCGCGCTCCCTTCGGCTTCGTTACTCCACACATCTCGCCGCAGCGGGCAGAGCTGTTAGTTCAACTGATTGCGGGGGGGGGGGGGGGGGGGGGGGGGGGGCAATCTTGGCCGGTCGGCCAAACACGGCTAATTGCAATTTTCCGCAAGAAATGTACCAAACTCGACAGGGGCCTCAAAGTTCCTGGCGATAGGGGCAATGATTATCGTGACGCGCCCCCGGCAGCGATAATGAAGCGCCTAAAGTCCTGACACAACTCGCATCGCGGAACCAAGAGCGTTACGTAGACGTTGTTTGCAAAGGCTGTTCCCGCTGTGCAAAGTCAAATCCAAATCCAGTGCCCGTTACTGGTATGTATCCAAGACCCCCGAGAGGCACTTGCTGGTCCCAGGCGTGCGTGCGTGGTTTTTTTGCGCATGCAGTGTTCGCCCCGTTAGTTTATTCGTTTTCTTTACATGCGGGTTTCTAAGCTGGAACAGCAAAAGCGCTCTCCGACCCGTTACGCCCAAGTGTGTATAATTCAACTATGAAACCTCTTGGAATGACAGAACGAACAGATTTCGAAAATTTTGCGTTTTTTACCGCCTTTTATTTTGTAGTTGCCGGGTTACACTTACACAGCCTCAGTAATTTGTTCGAGCTCTTCGTCTTGCATGCAGTGCACACATGATCTGGCTGTACGGCGCCGCGGCTGACCACGAAACTCACCAGAATCAACCGCCACGTCGGAAGCTACTGAACCGCGAACGTAGATCGTTTTGCATCGATGTATTGTGTCTCTCCGTATTTATCGGCCCAGTCGTGCAGTTAAAATAAATCGCACGTACAAAGCGGCAAGTCGCCTCCCCCTCCCTCCCTCGCTGGTCCACAGTTCACCGCATTTGTAGCATGTAGACACTGTTCTCCGAATCACGTCACTGTCATTATTACTACGCAAGCAATGAGTATGTTTGGGGTTGCACGAGAGGCTGCTCAGAGCAACAGTGCGAAAATGTTATCGAGCTAATGCAGCGTTCGAGATGGCGACGACCATCTCTTGAAACTGAGGTGATCTACACACATAGAATTCGCTAGATTTCCAAAGATAGGCAATGCACTCAGGTAAGTAAAATAGGAGGCAAAGTTTTTGCCCGTCATATGGAAAAGAAAAACTGTGCTGAGCGCAATCACGAAAGAGAAAATTCCTCCGGACTTGTCAGCATTCCCAAAATTTCGTCTTCATGTCAGATCTCAGCAACGCAGTTGTTGGCCACAGCGACTGAGCGTGCCCTCTGAAAACTAGCATCGCTTTGCGGGCTTAAGCAAAGTGCACTGCTGCCGTTCATATATGCAACTTGTTAGCTTATCTTACCCAGCTGCGTTGAGAGCAGATGACATGCACTCTATGACAGCCGTATTTAATAAGTTTAAGCCTTTTGCCTTATCATATTGTGTGTTAATTTCACTACAGCGATTGTTAGTTCCCGTTCCCTTTGTTTTCCTCAACAACCGAGTCCTAAGACAAGCGTTATCTAGTGGGTATTTACATACCTACTAGCCCAATAACTACAGCCCAATTAACATTGGACTGTTTTGCTTTCATTTGACACCAATACGAGATTGCTGTGTGCGGCGTATAGAGATTAATTCCCTTCGGCTTGCGGTCCCAGAACAGCGACGCACAACATGGGTGAGCAAGGAAGGATGGCGCTGCTTAACACGGAGAGCTCTCAGCGCCGAGGCTTCAGCGATGCGGGGCTCGCAACGTTAATGCGCATTCTCTCTCGCTGGAGCCGTCGGAAGAGCCCCACTTCGACGAGGGCTTCCGCTTTCTTGTTTCGCTGCCAGGCAGAAGATAATACGCGGAGGGGCAAAACATCGAGCCCCATCCGCTGGCCCCATTATCGAAAATACGCATGACTGCATTATAAAATCCTCCGCGCTGGAGCCTGACATAACGACGCTCATCCATCGCGCTATCGGCCATTTTCTCCAGGTTCATTGGCGCGTCACATCGACCGAGGCGCGGGATGGTGAATAAGAAAGGCGGCATTTGCATTTCACCGTGGGGGTAAAAAAAAAAAACAGGAAACGCACACGCGCGAGCCCGCCTCTCATCTAGCAGAACCCGACGCACTCTGGCCTTAATGAGCGGCTTTCTCGGGGCGAAGCGCTCCATGCCGAGTAGCGCGAGCCGACCAGGAACGGAAGGAACAATACTGAAGCCGGAAGGGGCGTTCTCCTTAGCGTGTGCGCGTTCGTGTCTTTTAATTTCGCATTCCGGAGTCCCTTTTGTGCATTTGTGCACGGCAAGCGCCGCGACCCCGCACTCGCGCTGAACGTCTCTGTCTGTCCGTCCCGGGACTCAACGACCCTCCGTGGCCCACTGTGCACTGGCCGGCTTATCTGCGTGCCGCGCGATTAGCCTCGCTTTCACTTCTCCGCTGTGGCCACACTGAACGCCTCGTGCGCAGAACGCTGCGCTCCGGGTGGAAACGCCGGCCCGCGGGAGCGCTCCAGCGCCATTAGCTGTGCGGCGACGCTGTCCACAATTTCGGGCTGCAGATCTTACCCACAAGCGCGAGCTTCTCCCCGTTAAATGCCCGCGCCACTTTTGGGGCTCTCGCAGTGAGGGCATCCGCCAGCTTCGGCTTCCTCGCTTATTCCTCCATTTCGCGTTCGCGAACGTGTCATTGCACGCGCACAGCGCAACATTTCCCACCTCGGGTAATCAATGCTACCACCTGGGAGAGAGTAATTCTGCGGGCACTGGGGAGCGACTCCCGCGTGCGCGGCCCCGTGCGCGACTCCCTCTCTTTTTTTCCTTTTACGCTGCCGGCACGTGGGCGCGGCCTCGCCCGCGGCACAAGCAAGCCCCTAGATGGCATCGAATGTGGCGCAGCATTCGCGAAACGGGCCTCGCGAGTCGCGCTCGGGCATCTGGTCGCGGAAACACGGCGCTCCGTTGGGCGGGCTAATCGGCGGCGTCGGGAGACGGGAATGAAAAGGAAGGTTGCCGCCAGCGCTGGAGAACACGACAACTGCATTAGCCTGCGGCAGCGGCCGGGCCCTGCTCGGCGGGAAGGCCGCGGAAAGTGAGCCGGCTTCCCCAAACGATGGAATTTCCGCACGCGCTCCATAACCGAGAGATCTGCATCTCCCTCGCCCCCTTTCTTTGCGCTGGACGCAGGCAAAGGCCTCTACGCTGCCTGCAAGGCCAACTAGGGCGGAAGCAGCGTCACGCATAGCATTCGTACTCGAGCATGCCGTTCCACCCGAACGGTCCACGGTCGGTGATAGCGAGGCTCACGATGAGCGCATATATGAAGATGGCTGTCTCGCAGGCCTCCTCGACACGTCCAAGCTGCGCGGTAGCTCTACCGATTCCTCGTTTTCACCGTAATTCGTCTTCGCCTTGTGCAGAGTCACTTCTCGGATGTCGTTAGCAGCCCATCATGTGTGCACTGGGTGAGTCAGTGACTGATTAAGCTGGCTATAGAACAGGTTCTCGCCCTCTCTTCCGTGTGGGGCAAACTTGAGCTAAACTGCGCAGCAGGCTACAGCGGCGACTCTCGAAGATCTTTCCTTGACTGTTTCAGCCTTTTCCTTTTGTTCTTTTTTTTTGCCTAATTTTTCGTTCCACAGCAGGGCACATGGCTTCCAGCAATAGAGCACAGTATGCCCGGAGGCGCCGTCGGTCGCAAAAACTCACAGCCCTTATATGGACACAGACACCACTGCTGCTGTCTGTATTTGAGATTAAAGATAACAGCGGTGAAAGACGCTATCGTTCTCCAGTCTTGCAGCAATCTGGAGAGACAGCTCTTTCGCAGAGATGCTTTTGGTCGTAACCCAATCACGGGAGTGCTGCCTGGAATATTTTCCGATTTGTAGTGAACCGAGAGATACCGGCGGCCACGAACTATTTGGGTAAAGCGCCACACTCCTTATGCACACGGCAGTGTAAGAGGGTATCTAGACGGCCCAAGTGAAAAGGCATGCATGAACGTGCGCGTAAATCCTGCGCACGCACGCGTATGTGAGCAGAAAGGCTACGAACAAGTGCAGGCACGACGCTAAGAAACTTGTTACACTATACACTATCGCGCATACCGAAAAGATTGAAACGGGTCCCTCGTGGAATATGACATAAAATAACTAATGTCATTGTGTCATTCACCGAACCTAAAATAAATGAAAAGCTGGCTGGCCAGTTGCAGCAGCCGCGGGAATATTGAAAGCATCACCAAGAACGACGCTGCCTTCGCGTGCACTCCGTCATTCAAGACTGCAATTAAATGTTATTTACATTTTCACGCGCCAAAGCTCTGAGAGCGGCTATGGCGCCCTATGTATAGTGGAGGGTTCCCGATTAATTTCGACAACCTGGGTTTCATTAACATGTTCCGAAACCTCAATACACGGGCACTTCCGCACTTGTGCCATCATCAAAATTCGGCCCCTGCATCTGAGAATCGATCCTGCTACCTCGAGCTCAGTAAACACCATACGCGCTCAATCACCACCAATAAATTTTTTTTGTTTCTTTATTTCTCAACCACCGCCGGAGGGTGTGCATGATTATCATAACAGGCAGTGTATTAGGGCTGACATACTGAAGCCATATTAAATTATTTAGCAGTACAGCTGGCGCCCTCTTGTTACTGACGGCATCACTATACCTGTCAGTGACACGTCTGTACACGTTTATTCATCGGAATGTGCCTTTTTAGATTCTTTTTTTTTATTAACTTGTGCGCATGTCTGATGTGCGGTTTCTGTGCCTTTTCCACGCGCATGCTCAACATTCTGTTCCTATATAACCCCTGTACCACAGCATGAATAAACAGTTGGTAGTAGCGCTCGTGAACCTGTTTTTTGTGTCCCTTACTCTGTCCGTCGTCCGGTATTTTGCGCTTCCTATAGTTTACAACATCACTATACTTCCGCGCAAATATTGAAACGAAATTATATATAGCGTCAAGCATTCTCTAAGCGCTTGGATTGTTAATAATTCCTGCGCGATTTATGAGCACGAGGCCACGTCCCCGACGCCAAATTTATCCTTAAAGAGCATCTAATGAACAAGAACAGCCTTTCGGCCACTGTTTCGCTGTCTTGTTTCACGCGCCTTCCGGTGGTCGTTGGAAAAAATAAAGGAAGCGTTCATGCATGTATGCTTAGCATCTTAAGCCGATTGCAAAGCGTGAATTAAAGTTAAAACTATGATAAAGGCAGTGGTCATTGAGCTATGTCGTATCCCTGCAACAATGACATAATATCAGTCATATCAGACTTGGGGATTGAAACACGTGCGCTTGTGACTGCACAAAAGTCGATGATCGCACATTCGTCAGCGAAATTTGCGACTATCGGGGCAGAGTCAAAAGCAGCAATCATCACGCCCGTGGCAGGAAAAAAAGAAAGAGAAAAGAACTCGTGGGAACAAGCAGAAAAAAAAACAACGAAAAAAAGATGACACATAAATGTGGTCGCCGTTTCGCAAAGCCAAATCCAATTACTGGTGTCGTCCTACCCGCGCCTAGGATAAATCGTGGGCGCAGTCTTTGTTAATCTGATAATCCTGCACCTTTGCCGTCCGCAACGGCACTTTTGGTTATGCAACTTTTGTTTTGGATGGCAATAAAGAGCGCAGCCAGCAACTTCCCACAGCGATGCCGAGGCTTTAATCGAATCCGCTAAGAGGAGACAGGCCAACAAAGCCTGGAGAGCAGTCATCCGGAAGTTGACAACAGTGGCACCGTGGGCGGCCACGATAGGAAGGAGACCTTTTCGAGGAGGAAAAAAAAAAAGAGATAGGCAGAGAAGGGGGCCTGCGATTCTGGACGCAGCGGCGGCGCCGGTGGCTGTCGCCGACCCCGGGGCCCCCCCGCTGGTCCCTTCTTCGCGAAGCTACACCATCGGCCTCGACTACCGGAAGCAAACCGGAAGTGAGACGCGAACTCAGGATGTGCGCCGACGGTTGCCATGCCAACAGGCTCTCGCGCGAGCGCGCGTCGGAACGGGCGCGGCATAGATATTCCCCTTGGCGTCGTTTGCGATAGTTTGCAGATGCGAGTTTGTTCCGCACACTTTGTGCTTGCTGCGCTTATCGCCGCGTGTCTTGCGCTTCCTATCTTCTCCCTATTGTTTTTTTTTTTTGTTCAGGCTCTGCATGGGAGAAAGCGAGCCATTCCGCGCATGTATTGCGCAACAACAGACCCACCTATATAGGCGCACGCGGTTTCAGGGCGATCTCCCGCGGCCGTCGCTCGGTGGTTCTTCCGTGTGCGGCGGATGAGCCCGATGCTATTTCCCCTGCCACACACGGAGCAGCGCATCTATCGAGGCTGCTTGCGCAACTCATCCGCCGCCTCGTTCAAGCGAGCGGAGCGGTGCCGTGACGCAGAAACACGCGTGCAAGCCAGGAGCGTTTCCAGCATGCTCGCAAGCAGCGCTGAAAAACGAAACAATGAAAACAGAGAGAAAGTGCGAAGGAAGGGACTCAACGATAAGGGCTCTCTTTTCTAGGAGCAAATTTTCTCCACAGGATCGGGGACGACGCTTTCGAAATGTCGAATAACACTCTGGAAAAGAACCGCGCTGCGGCAATACGAGATTTAAGCTGCATTTCCCTCAGAAAACAAACTAAACGCCCTTGGGAAAAGCGGCGGTCCCGTGTAGCACGCATACTGCAGCGTCCGACCGTCAAGACACGTCGATTTCCAATATATAAGGAAGGGTACACGCATGGGGGGCCGCAGGAAAGAGAGAAAAAAAAAGAAGAAGAAAAAGAACCGTGGGAAATCAACAGAAACAATTCAATTTCTCGATTCCTTTGTTTCTTTTGTTGCGTTTCGCTAGGAAGCCGAAAGGATTGAGAACTTTCCGGGGCACGATAGCTACGCGAGTAAAAGAGAAAAAAGCCCGCAAGCAAAGCCTCTCCTTGAACGGTTTCCATCGTTCCTCGGTGACGAGCTTTCCACACAGTGCGCCTGCACATCCCTTTATTTCTGGTGGCTCTGTCTGGCTTCTTTTCACATTTTTTTTCTCTCTCTCTCTCAAAGCGAGCACAACAGACAGGAGGCAGCGGTGTATGCAGAGGCGCGTTGTATAGGAGTCGGCTGAAGGCAGCCTGCAAGCGATGGTGTATATGCAAATAGGCAGAAAAGAAATTGAATGCTAACGCCAGCGCTTTATTTTAGCGTTACCCGCGCTGGTCTCCTTCTTGGCCGCCCTCTTCTGCGAACACTATATCCGGATGCCTCCGTCAAGCTCCGAATCAATTTCAGAACGAACCCTCCAGCTGCGTGCTGGAGACAACAAACCACTCGTTCAGCTGGGAGCGTTCGCTCCTTTCTTTCCCCGTTTCTCGTGCGCGTGGCCCGGCATCTCGCATAGATATGAACGTTGTCGTGTTGGGTCTCTTCTGTCCCTTTCAGCCGCCTATGCCTCGTCGCAACCAAATGCCAAGACGACTCTTTCGTGTCATCGTCGCCTTTTATGCCTAGTGGTCACGTGTCCAAAGAACGCCAAGGTGCAGAAACATACAGGAGAAAAATGCCATACAAATGTCACAAAAGCCAGGGGACACAACGAATACAAAGAGACTTCGCTCGAAGGCAAAGATGAAGGTGACCCATACGGCACTGACAGCTCGCAACTCAGCTTCGGTGATAAGCCAGAGCGCGACGAGTAGCTAGGAGAATAATCGCGAAGACGCGTACCATGTCCATCTTTCTCGTGCAAAAATTTGAAAATTGGAAAACTGGAAGAGCCCCGCCGCGGTGGCTCAGTGGTTAGGGCGCTCGACTACTGATCCGGAGTTCCCGGGTTCGAACCCGACCGCGGTGGCTGCGTTTTTTTGGAGGAAAAACGCTAAGGCGCCCGTGTGCTGTGCGATGTCAGTGCACGTTAAAGATCCCCAGGTGGTCGAAATTATTCCGGAGCCCTCCACTACGGCGCCTCTTTCTTCCTTTCTTCTTTCACTCCCTCCTTTATCCCTTCCCTTACGGCGCGGTTCAGGTGTCCGCCGATATATGAGACAGATACTGCGCCATTTCCTTTACCCAAAAAACCAATTATTATTATTATTATTAAAACTGGAAGACACTGTTGTGGAAATATTAAAGGTAATGGTCCTTTATTGTGATATGTAGCAAAATCTTCCTTTTGAAGTGTTTCCATCAATCGCATCGAACAGTTAAGACTGTCTTAGAAAACCAATGGGGAACGCTTTTAGCGATAGCGAAAATGTGAATAGAAACAAAAAATACAAGACTGCGGTCGGGTGATCTGCGGATATATTGATTGTTATGATGAAATCTTACATTATATGAAACAATTGCGTTCATAAACGGTTTCCCACTCAGAAATTCTTTTTTCCAGAATTGCTGGGTACGGTCCAGTCCGTGACTTCAGAAAACGATTGCAAGAAAAAATGCTTTATGGAGGTTCATGACTTACTACACGGAGAAGGATATCGCACAAGCAAAACGATGGCATCTTCAACATACTCGTAATTCTCTGCGAGGATTCACAAGCGCTTCAATTATTGATTGCAGAAGTTTTTCGCAATTGCTTTGCTAACGAAAAATCCCTAGATTACAAAAGCTTTGAGCACGTTTAAGATATGAAAGAAAGAAAGAGATAGCAAATGTCCACGCGTATGGATATATGATTTCCCGCCTGTCCGGTCTGACGTTTTCGCCGCCATGCCCTTGGTCTGCAGAGGTGTTTTCTTCGAAACATACGCAGGTTAGTCCTTGTGTGCAGACCTCGAGGTCGACTCGTTCATAATTTGCATTTGGAAAACCGACTTAAGCCACTTTAGAACAGTAGTAAGATAAGTTTCGTGGGGGGCTTGTCTGCTTACAAAAGCTGCTGCTTGAGCGGACTCACGCTAAAATGCAGCGCTTAGACAAGACGTCATAAGAGAGCGTATCTTCCAATGTTATGTCCGCGCACTGTTTCTTTAACATAACCTCGCACCAACTAGCTCAATTCCAAACTACTTGGGCGAGTTCGTGAGGCGACAGTTGATTGAATAGAGTAATGAAGAAATTAGCCTGCTCTTTCAGGCTTCAGGAAATGTTAGAATGCGGACATAGCACAAAGAGTGGCATATATGTGGAATACATATTTGTGTATGTATATGCATAAATATATGTGGAAAAAAAGTGACACATATATAGCGAAGATCGCCTACCTTTCATTAAAAAATGAGCCGACAGCGAAACACTTTTTAACACAACACACAAAAAAGCAAAGCACATCAGCAGTCATGTCGAGGTGGTTTTGTGAAACTATAGGTTGAAGTAGTACTGAGTTATGGAATAAAGTGCTACATCATCGCAGAATCTTGGCAGTTGCTTTGCTTCAAGAATGAAGGCCTGCGCATCGAGCAAAATATGAGCCCACGTAGCGCCGTTCAGGCGATCTTCTTCAAAAAGAAGGTGAGGTCACGCGCGCTGCACGTCATACATATTCGCGGGGAGGAAGCAACGCGGGTCGATCTCGTGCCGATTCACTCTTCCCCCAAGGCTGGCCCCGTGCGTCTACGCGTATCTCCTTTCCTTCTCGCCCGCGCTCGGCTTCTGCCCCATCGACGGCCCGGGTATTCGTCCAGATGGCCATTCCCGCGCCGAGGCTGGCGGCGCTCTTCACGTCTCGAGCGCGAGGGACGAGGCAGCGGCGACAGCCGGGAATGCGAGAGCAGTTGGGCGGCTCTCTCAGCGTTCCCTGGGCGACCGGCCGTCTCAGAGTGAGGCGCGGCGCGGGCGCCTGCCACGAACTACCCTGAATGGAGCTTGTGCCTGCTTACAGGGCTACTCAAGACCCGGCCAGCATACTGGGCGTCAAAACGGCTTCACATCTTCGTTGGGAAAAGCAAAAACTGAAACGGAAAGCATACTGAACGTGCCTGTTCTAGACAGGTTCTTCATTTTTTTCTGTGGGTAATACGCACGTGCCCGTCAATGATAAAGGCGTCCAGCCTAAACGGAACTTGGTAATATGTGGGCTCGGAATAGGCCCAAAGGTCATCACGCAGCAATAATTGTTCGCAAGCTCCTTTATTCCGGTGCAAGAATAAAAAAAAAGGAAACGAAAAGGGGCACGCGTGACACGCGCCAGAGACCAGGCCGCTGCAGATGTCAAAATTGACAAATTATTGAACTCCAAAACTCTGGGTCTTATAAAAGTAGGCTAGCCTTAAAAGCTCTGACGCTGATCGAAGCAGGAGGGATAATTCGTATTGCTCTTTTTTGTCGACAATGAGGTCACAACCAATGACGTGTCTTTTTTTTTTTGCGCGTGTAAATCACCGCACAGAAGACAACAACGAAGCTGTTGGTGTGCAAGCCATGCAGGTCCCAAAGCGCTGGGAATGTCACTCATACAAAGAGCCGTGAGCGCGTTGTGGCTGTTTGGGACGTGTGTTTCTGATATCCTTGCCCTGTATGGAGCTGACCGCAGAATTCCAATTCAGAAAGTCTTAGTGCCGCTGATATGAGGCACTGCATTTCATTTTTGGTGTCCTGATTTCAAGTGAACACGGCTAATGTGTTTATTTGAATAAAAAAGAAAGAAACACTGATCTTATAAGCCCCGGTTAGTTACTCATAAAGTTACTGGTTTTGCCGAAAGGCGTTGGCGAGTGCAGTGCGCGCTGGCTTGACGTATGCGGCAGGTGGAATGTTTAATTAAACTAGGGAACATTAAACCGCGGCAGCTTCGAGTCTCAAGTTTCCTTCTTAAACAATGTTTCGTTCTCTGCGGCTGAAAGCGATTATTAATCAAGCGCGAGCTCATTTGTCCACAGCAACGTTCTTCACATTCACGACATTACAATGTTTTCCCGGCATCGCAAGTCAGGACTGCGCATTTGCTCAGACGTAATTCTGGAATCGCTTTGAGGGCTGAATGTAGTCCTAGCACGATGATAGGGCAGCACGCGCAGTACACAGTGAGCAGTGCATGCAACAGCTAGGTAGCATCTAGTCCTCAAACTTATAATTATAGCCAGCACAGCTTCAGAGCACTGGTGGTTGCCCAACATTTGACAGGGAAACTTAAAACAGCCGAAATCAAACCGCCATTCTATCCTCACGGGGCTGGAAATTTCTTAAAAGAGCGCAGTTCTGTTTACACTATACTGTTCAAAATGGTTAAAAAAACGTTTTGCGTTCCCTGAACGCCGCTATGCATGAAAAGCAATGTTTTAAGATTCGCTGCCTACTTTATCAGAGGAAGTCGCAAGTTAAAAGAAACACCACCACACAACTAAAACGCACGTCTTAAGACAATTTGACTAAAATGGTGGAAAGAAAAGACATCAATAACGGGAACCAGTCCTTTTGATAGTCACTGTCTTCGTGTCTTTCAGCTGGTGCACCATCTGGCTGAAATAGACAGTACAGCGATAGTGGCAACACGACAGCAGTATATTGAGCTTGATAACTGCGCTCGTCGGTATGACATAAACGAATACAGTGGCAAGCAGCGTCAACTGATATACGTGAGTACCCATATAAATCAGCATATAGGCATGTTTAGACGCATAATTGACAATATCCTTCGTTCGATGTGTGCGTGCCTGAATGCACAAATTTTCTATTTGCGGCAGCGTTTGCAGTAGGTTTAGGTGCTGTAACCTTGATTTCACACCTTTAGCAATTGCGCGCTGTTTTCGCCCGTCCGTTCATGAAGCGGCAGTCTCTCCGATCTTTTCCCGGGGAAATACACTTATTGGACGCTAACAGTAAACAGTATGTTCCGTTCCGCGTTGAAGCGCGCACGAGGTATGCATCAGTTGAAGCGGTCAGCCGGAGGGGAGTGTCTCTCCGGCGAGCAGTTCAGTCGTGTGAAAAGTGTCCCAGTTGTTCATGAGAACAGCAACTACTACAAAATCGCGTCGCCCACCTGGGCTACCATTAACGAAAACAAGTTTTTGACTGGCGGAGCATTTCAACGAGTACCCCCAGAGGTGGGGGCGCGGTGCGTACTCATGGTGTCGATTAGGAGTCGCCGCGTTCGTATACGAAGAATAATATTCCACATGCGCTGCCGCAGTAAGGACGGTGACTTTCCTGGGTACATTATTTTTACAGTATCATCACTCATGGTGTTGCTAATGTCTTTGCCATCATAGCAAGGCCAAAGGCACCAACCACATTTATTATTTATGCTACACCGGCGTTTAGTTGGCGGCTATTTGGAGTGCATTCATCATAGTTAACTGAGCCTTACTTTGAGCATTCATAGCTAGACGTCCTAAAGAAAGCGGCTAGCGGGAAGAACGCCATGAAACGTGTCCACAATAATTTCTCCACGTCTACAGGCACTCTGCTGGGCATAGCGAATGACAGGTGTGCCCCCCCCCCCCCCCTCCACTGGACGAATTACTAGAGCTGCGAGAATGTTATCAGGTCTGTGACATTGCAGGTATGTGAACGCTTTATAAAGTGCTTCATTCAGCTAACTTGCCGGTTTGTTCGCACTCAAATTTTACGCAGAAGTGGCATTTGGAGGTAGTTTTTTGTTTTACACTATGTTTGTATAGGGCACTTGACTGATCTCCTCAGAATTAATGGTAAAACCGCGTTATACACGGCGATGTCGGGCCGAAAAGAAGCATTGGTAACAGCTGCACTGGCAGCGCCGGCTCTTGTCGGCGGCACAATGACGAAGGCAGACCAACACAAGACGCAACACGTCCAACTCTCCGGAAGTGAGACATACCGCCACCGGTGCAGCTTTTCTGACATATATTCAAAGGTTTCCTGCTCAGTGAAGAGCTTCTCGAGTCATTTAGCAGCCTTATTGCCGACGACTATCATATGCAACCTGATCAACTTTAATCTACGCAGGCGGGGGCGTTTCGCGTCTGATGGGCAACGTCATGAGGCAATCTCACGGTTAAGAGTCCTTACCCAGAAAGCGGTCCGGACAGAAGCCAACGCTAGGCTTTCGGCTTACCCGGGGGCCAGAGCACATGCAATCCTCTGTTAGAGAGCTCTTCGTGTAAGACAAGCCAGTCTTATTGTATGAAATCGCTTCGTCATACGGAAAGAGCTTCTGCAAAGATTGTCCAAGGAAAGCACCTGAAACGCACTAGCAGCCCGCTGAGCAACGAGCAAGGATAATGCCGGAGTGCCGAGCCTCCGCCTTTCCTTTTCTGTCGTCCGAGTCACAGCGCCCAAACTCCTGCACAAAGCCCAACAAAGTTGAATCTGTTTACATCCATAAATTTAGCCGCAGCGGCGAGATGCCAGATCCTGTTGACTTCCGCTTCCCTGGGCACAAGGAGGAATTTCGTGTTCTCCTGCATGCGGCCATCGCAGTTTGCCCAATTGTTGCTCGCCGCAGTGACAAACGCAAATGGGTTCGGTCGGAACGCGCTCCTCGCGTTTTCTTCCCCTCCGCAGCGCAGGTTGGTCGGAGCTGGCTTTTGGAGACGCGGTGAAAAGCCGCGACTGTCGGCGGGGAAAAAAGGCAGAAGCCGCCGCGGCGCCGCCCGGCGCTTTGTCTTCCGGTCGGACGCGCTCTGGCGACCGGCATCGCCGGCGAACTGTCTCAAAAACGGCGGCCGACGCGCTTCCAGGCGGCGCGGTTGCCGGCCCTCTTGTCTCGCCTGTCTCGCGGGGATGCTCCGAGATTCCGTGTACGCCGCCCTTCCATGCTTGGGCGCCACCTAGGGTGTCGTGAAGGAAACGAGCCGGCTCGGAAATGAAGATAAACGGGAGCACGACGAGGATGTCGTCTCCGCGGACCGCACTGCCGCCGTGTCGGCTGGCATTTCCTTCGCCTCCCTTCTTCCCGATCGTGCGGACTCGGTGTTCTCTCGAGCGTGCGTGCGTGCGTGTGCGTTCAAGTTTTTGGTAGCCGCGCTTTCCGCGCACAAGGCGCATTTCTTTTGTTTCGAGCGCGGCAAAGGGTGGGCTCTTCCTCCTCCTGGCGTTCCCTTTTGTCTCGGCCCGGTGTTCTTAGGTGTTCGGGCGCTTTGTCCTGTCGGTGCTGTTCATCTTCGCCTCTTCGCCCCCCCCCCCCCCCCGCTTCTCGCACGAGGGGGAGAAAAGAAACGGGCCGCTGGCATTCTTCCCCGCTTCTCACGGGCGCCCGGGTTATTTACCCTGACGGAAGGCGTCGGCAGATGGCGCCGTGCGAATATAAATATTTTTCCCCGCAGCAGGCCCGATACAAAGGAAGTAAAATAGCGAGAGAAAAAAGAGGCGTCAACCCGGTAAGCAGATTCCGCGAGTCTGGTCCGACGCTCGCTTCACGGCGATGTCGTCCTGCTCGCCGCGTTCCTCACGCTGTAGGTATGTCCGGAGTCATCTTTTTCCAGCCCTTCGGTTCCTGTCGCGCTACGTCCCTGTCCCGCTTCGGCGCCTCCTCCGCCGCTGATTCTTGTTGGCACCGCCGCGACGCGTCGCCTTCACGCCGGCACCACCTCCATCGCAGCCAGTGAGTGCGCACTGACGTCGCTGCCTCTTCGTCAACCCGCAGCAGACGCGCCTCGTTTCTGTTTCTGTTCTTCCTTTCGTACACGACAAGTTGTACTGATGCAAACTCGCGCAATTCGTCATTGCTAACTTGATTTTCACCGCTTGGAGAACTCGACTTTACCATCAGTATGTCGCCTAGTATGTCGCTGCAATTTGCTATGGATTCGATGAGAAACGCCATCCTGGACGCAACGACGGCAGTAATAACATTGTAGCGCAGTCATCACACAAATCCTCACTGCCTGAACACATTCATGTGCAACGGGTTTTTCACTATAACCTATAGTCCTTAAATGCACAGTCACGGCCAGAATAATGATGCACAGATTGCTATAGCGTTCTAACTTTTCTCGCGAGTTACTTTCAGGGCACAGGAAAGGTCCTTCCGTTTATGCGTGAGCGCACCAATGGGATTTGTCGGCGAATATTCACTAAGTGTCCCTTATTTTTTGTCTAGGTAAGGCTTAAGAATCGTTAGACAATCGAATCGTGTTCCGTGTTTCTTTTCTTTTGGGGAATGCTAAAAGTGCGCCAAGGCTGCGCGGTATAATTCGCCCTTTCGCTGCTTCGCAACGAGGAGAACAAAAAGTCAGTCTTTTCAGCGCACGTTAAGGAACCCCAGGTGGTCAAAATTCCCGGAGCCCTTCAGTACGGCGTCGCTCATAGCCTGAGTCGCTTTGGGATGTCAAACCCCGTCAAACCAAAAGAAAAAGTCAGCCTTTCTCATCAAAACGGCCCCAAGCACCGTTCTTTTTCACTCCGTCAGTCAATCACGCCACGGCACGAGTAACCCCAGAGCAGGGCTTGAAGGGAGACTGGGGTCAACTTGAAGTCGGTCTATATCGATAGAGTACCGCAATCTAACGACAAAGGCGCTACTTTCAAGGCGTTCTGTTGCGGCGCTTATGAATCGACGAATTGCCGTAATTTTATGATAACACTGGTTCTGGAAATGGCCGCGATTAAGTTTCTACCCACAGTGTGGAGAAATCAGAACAACAAAGTAGGCATTGCTCCACGGCGTTTTGCCAAACTGTGCGAAGTGGTAGGAGTGTGACGGTTGCTAACGGCAGGAAGGATGGGTTTGCATTGCGTGTGGTGCGGGACTCACCGAACTCCCTGCAATTTCGAAGACTATTGCATTTTGTCCCAAAAGCGAGGCCGAAGAATTGTACATGAACAACGCACGGTAATGCGGCAACGACGCACTGACGACGGCTACACAGTCGCCCGATGCCGGGTGCCGAAGAGTCGCACAACACGAATGGAAGAAAAGGACCCGTGCTGACGAGGAAGGCCACGCAAGGACGGTGGGACGGAGGAGCGATTTTTTTATATATGTATATATAGGAGGCCGACCCAGCTTCGCCTCCCGTGAGACGACTTTCTACCGAATGAAGATCGGTCGAGTCCTGCTCGTCACCGTACGCAGATCGCCGTCGGTTAAACGGCATCATATGCGTTTCCACAGCTATGGACAACTGCCACCACCGGACCACCACAGTGGCGTCCAGACGCCGGCTCAGCACCGGCTCACACACAGAATAGGGCCAGAATGGTTCTTGATTAAATTTGTTTAGCCCTATTCTGTGTGTGATTCCTACCCTTTCTTTTTTCTTTCTTCCCTTCTTTCCATCTTTCCATCTCTTCTTTCCTTCTTTCCATCTTTCTTTCTATCTCTCTTTCTTTCCTTCTTTTCATCTTTCTTTCCTTCTTTCCATCTTCCTTCCTTCCTTCCTTCCTTCCTTCCTTCCTTCCTTCCTTCCTTCCTTCCTTTCTTCCTTCCTTCCTTCCTTCCTTCCTTCCTTCCTTCCTTCCTTCCTTCCTTCCTTCCTTTCTTTATTTCTTTCTTTCTTTCTTTCTTTCTTTCTTTCTTTCTTCCTTCCTTCCTTTCTTCCTTTCTTCCTTCCTTCCTTCCTTTCTTTCCATCTTTCTTTCCGTCTTTCTTTTTTTTCTTTCATTGTTTCTTTCTTTCCTTCTTACTTTCTTTTTCTTTCTCTCTTTATTTCTTCCTTCCTTTCTTTCTTACTTTCTTTCTTTCTTTCTTTCTTTCTTTCTTCCTTCCTTTCTTCCTTCCTTCCTTCCGTCCTTTCTTCCTTCCTTCCTTCCTTCCTTCCTTCCTTCCTTCTTTTTTCTTTATTTCTTTCTTTCTTTCTTTCTTTCTTTCTTTCTTTCTTTCTTTCTTTCTTTCTTCCTTCCTTCCTTCCTTCCTTCCTTCCTTCCTTCCTTCCTTCCTTCCTTCCTTTCTTTCTTTCTTTCTTTCTTTCTTTCTTTCTTTCTTTCTTTCTTTCTTCCTTCCTTCCTTCCTTCCTTCCTTCCTTCCTTCCTTCCTTCCTTCCTTCCTTCCTTTCTTTCCATCTTTCTTCCTTCCTTCCTTGCTTCCTTTCCTTCTTTCTTTTTTTTCTTTCATTGTTTCTTTCTTTCCTTCTTACTTTCTCTTTCTTTCTCTCTTTATTTCTTCCTTTCTTTCTTTCCTGATTTCCATTACAAATTATGGAGGGGGCCGAGATAAAAGCTGCTGGTATGCAGCTTGAGAGGACCTCGATCGACCCTCTTTAAATGCAGCAGCCTGGAAAAACATGGCGTGCAAAGTAAACTGTGACATTTTTACAAACAAATTTAAAGTCCAGTTAATGATAAGCTGAATTATGCAAACAATGAACATGAGTTTGCACGGGTTGTCTCTCCTAGAAGAAAATAATGCAGAACATATAGAAGATATAACAAAAAGAAAATATATTACATTTTATACAGTCATACTGAAGAATAGGAATGTAGGAAAGCCTTAAAATCTGAAGGGTTCATGTTGCGAATGCCAATGCCTATTTCATTCAGGGCATTCAGTAACTTCGCAAATTATTCTCAAGCATTTGTTTGCTGTAACTTGTTCTATGTCTAATAACATTCCACATTTTTGTGCGCAGTGGGCATCACAGCAGTAGTTTTATCGCCCTACCACCGCTCAACACCGAGGCCCCACAGTCAGAAGGCAACCGCAAGACTGCTCGTACACATATTCTCAGAGCTCAACATTGATAGTCCGAGGACACATCCACTGCCATTGGTCAAATGGCAGTCACGTGATAAAACGACGTCGTAGAGCATGCGATTACATGTGCTAATGATTCAAGGAGATTGACCACGAATTAACCAGATTAACCACGAGGTCATAATAATAGATCGATGCCATCGACTGGAGGGCCTCGAGTTGTAACCGGCTGTACGAGTTATACCGTCATGCATCTGCGATAAATGTGCTGTACACCATAAACGCTGCGTGCATCCGTGTCCACTATGCCGGACTGGGTTTCACAGCGCCGCGGCACAATGTCAGTGTGTTTAAAACATTATATACTCACACGACTACACAAAAAGTAAATCGGACTAGTGCGCACAAAAGTAAAATAAGAGGGGTGGACCAGCTAGGCGCCTCGCCTTTAGGCGTACCACGGAGACTCTTCCTCTAACCGCTTGCGAGGACCGTTAAAACATTCTGAACAGGCATCGTCTCTGGCTAAGTCCTCATAAAGTTGTAACACATCCACGATGGGCTGTGACGCATAAAAATACGAAAGCAGCGCACGTCCTCAAGCGAATTTGAGAAAATTATGACTTAAGGAGAGATAAATGGGGAGAAAAAAAAGGACTTGCATTCTTTATGGCCAGAAGGAGCGAGGGTTAGAAAGATAGCAGAATGCTGGCGCAGCGCTGAGGCAAACGAGCGACAAATGGCGGCGGATCAGCGTCTCAGCAAGCCGTCATGGCGTCGTTTGTCATGGCGGATACCGGCACTCCCCACCTCAATGAAAATGACGCCCACCATTGCGCCCGTCTGCCTTTCTGCCATCAGCGCGTTGCTAACAGAGCGTCGCCTTTCACCTTTTATTTCTTGCCTTGTTCCAGGTCACCATCGCGCCCGCCTATCCTTCTTCGCCCCGCATCATCCTCTCCCTTCTTCTGTGCTGTTTTGTTTTCGTGGAGTTTCTAAAACTGTGGCCCACGAGAGAGAAAAAAAAAAGCCCCGAGGAACGAGGCGAGCGTAACAAAGTGAAAAGTAGAGAAAGGATCAGGTCCGCATCCTGTCTCGGTTTTGTTCTGTTCAAGAAGCGCAGCATTGAATCGCACCTTGACAGAAGAAATAGGCTTGTTGAAAGCAGCAGCGATTTGACACAAGCGGACTCTTTTTATTTGCTTCCTCCCGGCAGTTCTTTTTATTCCTCTTCTTTTTCTTTTTTCTTTGTGCCGCGCGGGGGAACAATGGAAGGCGCAAGCGAGGCGTTCCTTGGGTTTGTACAACCAGTTGGGCCGACCGGAAAGGTCGCGACTGGTTGTTTTATATTTTTCTTTTCTCTTTTTACATTTGTATCGCTGCAAAGCGCGCCGCAAGTTGGACACGTGTGTAACGATGTGCTCTTCGCAGAATTCGCGCTTTATTTCGAAAAAAAGTCTGCGCAACATGTCAGCCAAAGTGTTGTTGTTTATTTAAGATGCGTGAGCTATATATCTTAGCGGCGGCGGTGAAAAGCTTGCTGTTTCCCTTTCGAGCCGGAGGCCAATTGACAGATTTAATCTGGGGCATGCTTCACAAAATCGAAGTAGCTGCTCAGCCTGAGGTCTCAGGTTCGATACTGCATCGTGGCGGCCCGCATGCAGATGAGTGCGAGACGCTAAAGAGCCGGCCTGATGATTTCGGCGAAGGTTAGGGCGCCCAGAAAAATGTACCCAACTAGTTCACAGTGGCGTCTCTCGGAGCATGAAGGCTCGAGACGTATACTATACGCGTTTAATTTTCTTTTCAGCCATTCCGATTGCATGCGGTTAACCGGACCTATAAACAATGAGCTAAAGCGGAGTTCTTTAAACATATTTCAGCTTTTGTAAATGATGCTGTTTTTTTTCTTCACTTTGCAAAGAACGCCGAAGCCAACAAGTGGCGCATCGGAGCTTGTCCGGTTAAATTTACACTACACGCCGTGAGCATTATGTTGGTTTGCCGAGGCGTTATTGAAGAACGAGTGCGAGAATGGCACGAAAAATGGTGCAGCACGCGGCGTGTATAGCACTGCATATAAGTCACTAGGCTTCTGAGCCACACCTGCATACAGTGTTCGATCCTCGGCGCGGCGCGTGAATTTCAATGGCGGACACAATGCAAAGTACACGTCCACCAAGTTGCTTGCTCTCGTCAACAAGTGCGGCAAGCGAAAACGTGCACAACACCGCTATTAAAGGAGATAGCTGAAGGAAGTTGCGTTTGCTCAGATGGAATTTAAGAGCGCACCTGACATGTCTAGGTAATCTGATGACACCCCTTGTCGTTGCAACCATTAGAGCCAATCTGAAATGTTCACCTTCAATCGCATTACTGCCTTCTTCCTGCTTTGCTCACGCCTGAAGAAAGGTACCGTGCACAACAGAACAATCAATGACAGGTGTCAGTGACACTGCCAAGCATTGAAAGCTTCGAGCAGTCAAGAATTTGGTTGCCATTGATGCAAGGACATAAAGAAAAGAATTAAGTACAGGTCCAGAAAATACATGTTACTTCTTTATCTCGTTTGCGACGCGCGATTTGCTTACTAAATGTTTCTTCTCGTTTAGAAGGCCAATGAGTATGGAATAGTTTGCATTAAATGGCTTGTTTCTCAACCCATATTCAAGTTTTGCTTTGGTTTTGAGTTCAAAAACAGATTATCGCATATTTATTCCTTTTTTTGCGCAGGCATGAGCCATGACCTTGAACTATTAAAGCTATGGCAGGTTGCTAAATGTCTTAAAAAGCTTTCAGTTAACTTCCTCCGCTGTTTCGTAGCTTAATACTGTGTAGCTCTTCCCAACGACTCAACTCGTCACTGAGAACAGGTGGAAGTACAAGAGCACATCAAAATTAATGAAGAATCCGCGCAAATTCGCCGCTTTGTTGCATAAACAGTTACGGCGGGCACTTAAGGTCATTAAGTGCTGTGAGGGCGAAACAATCCTTTGATCTAAAGGCCTTTACCACAAAGGCCTTTGACCTAAATGAATTTGACTTGAAGGTCTTCCCCATAAAGGCCTTAGACCTAAAGGCCTTCGACCTAAAGACATTTAACCTGAATATATGTACTCTGAAGGCCTTTAGCGTAAATGTATTTGAAATAAAGACCCTGAAGGTCTTCACCCTGAATGCCTTTGACCTAAAGCCGGCAGTGCTTTAAACGGGGCTAGTTGGTTATTCATAATGACATAGTGGGGCGCTAAATTCGGAAGAGACAACACAAAGAATACGTGACGAGACATAGTCAGAGAGAAGCGCAGAGTTTATTTTCTACAGGGCGCATTTTTATATGCACATAAGCAAGGGAAATAGATAACACAATAAACACAAAAATAAACCAGCAAGAAGACAAGCAGGCCGGAAACCAACCGGATTGAACCCTTCAATCAATTTTCAAGGCCAAGAAAGAGGTTTGGCTTTGGTTTTATTTAGTATAACGTCCGAGAGTGACTTAGGCTATGAGGGACGCCGGAGGATGGAAGGCTCCGGATAATTTAGACCACCTGGAGTTCATTAACGTGCACTGACATCACGCAGAACACGGGCCTCTAGCATTTCGCCTCCAACGAAGTGCGACCGCCGCGGCCGGGATCGAACCCGCGTCTTTCGAGTGAGCAGCCGAGCACCATTACCATCAGCCACCGTGGCGGCTCCAACGGAGGGAGGGAGGGAGGGAGGGAGGGAGGGAGGGAGGGAGGGAGGGAGGGATATTTAATGAACCTCGCGACAGAGCTTACGATGAGGCGGTGCTCATGCCATAGCCTTGCCTCGTAGTTAGTGTTGCCTCGCAGTCATAGTCATGACTTATAGACATTCTGCAACGTTGCATGACTCAGCACTTTAAAGCTTTCGCATTCTCACATGTAAGCAGTCCTAAGTGCCTCTGCCAAAATTTTTTTAGCTGCTCAAAAAGTAAAAACATGACTTGTGAGACAAGGATTGATTCCATCGTGACTTGTTTCTTGCTTGCTTGGCTTTTTTTTTGATGGTTTACTTTTGTTTCTTGTGTTTTCTTTTCCTCATGATTAGGTGTGAATAAAAATGCGCCCCGTCGAAAATAAACTCAGTTGACAGTTTGCGCTTGTCTGTGACTGTGCCTCGTGGTGCATTATTTGTGTGGTCTGTTCCGAAGTTAGCACACCGCTATGTCATTATTTTTCGCTTAAAGGCATCCAATAAACGCCTTCGACGTAAAGGTATTTATCATCGCCAGTGTCATTAGTGACCCTCATCATTCTTTAGTAACGTCTTTTGTCATTCCAAAACTACCACTATCGCTAGAACTATCCAAACTACTACTGTCTCGTCTAAAGTATTTGCTACATTGCCCACGATCACTCATTAGTACCTTATGGTCTACTGCTGACGTCATGCGAGGCGATGGTGACGCCATTGATGTACCGCTGGACAACAACGCCGGGTTTCGTTCCGGATGAGCCATATAATGCTTTCGCATTAAAAAAAAAATACAGGTATCGAGAAAACGTGCTGATACGCAGTGTCAACATTTCTGTAGCATTCCTGGTTAAAATGCGGCTGATCCAGCCACACGTTCTTCGTTGTGCCTATCGACTTCTTTCATATTAATTCGGAGCCGCAAAGGAACAAAGACCAATTGAAAAGCAACTGATGACTCTGCTACAGAACCTTTCTTCCCTCGTACACGAAGGGAGTAAACATATCCCGTTTTTTTTTATTTTTAATTCTCTTTATTCTAATAACAAAAGCAACAAAATACTCTTAATTCTCTCTCTGTCTAACGTTCCTTTTCTTTTTGTTTGTATTTTAGCCATGGGTACGGGTTCCAGTTCGAACACCGCAATACAAAGATTTCTCTTCGCAGCTGTCTGTTCAGTTCGGTTGCGTGCGACTGTCTTTGCGAAGTGTTTCTAACTTGGTCTCTACAACTGTTTAAATTGTCTTGGTTTTTTAACGTTGTCTTTAACTTCTCCTCATGTGGAGCACATATCCAACCATCGACGACCCTATCTTGCTGCATTTCTTTTTTTTTTCTTGTCCTCTGTGTCTTCGCCGTCGTCGTCGGGCATTTACGGCGTCAATAGTTCGGCAGGCCCCGCAACGCGGCAGCAGCAGCAACAAAGTTTGGGGGAGGGGGGGGGGGATCACGTAGGCAAGGCATTCGGCATCCGCCAGTGGGTCGCATCGAGTTCTTGTTACGACGTCGATCGCGGCGGAAACGAGATCTGGCGGAAGATGGGGCACCGTGCCGTCGGCCATTAACGAAGTTTGGCCGCTATCCGGTTTCTATCTTTCCGCTGGGCTCCGGCGGCCGAGCTGCGCGGGGCTCGAACGCCGCGCCACGGCAGAGGAGGCGGGCGCGCTGCCGGCCAAGAGCCGGAACGGTAATTAAAGCCTCCTGTAATGATGCCCGAGGGGGATTAATGACGCAGATAACACGGCCGATAAAGCCACGCGCCAAAATAGTAAAACGGCCGGCATACCAGCCCCGTCCGCGGACCACGCGGAGAGAAGGAAGAAGAAAACGCGAGGCAAATGAACGCCGCCGCGTTGAAGGAAAAAAAAGACAGATCAGCGGGGCCTCGCCGCTCCGGCTGCCGGGTCAGAGTTGCAGATCAAGGATCCTCCCCTCCCTTCTCCGGCGCTCGCAGGGATGCCCAAGCGCCGGCAGCCTTCTACGAGCGCGCGGCAGTCTGCAGCCTGCTTTGAGGCGCTGGAAACTGCATCTGAAGTCCATCCTCAATGATAATGCGAGTATGAGCGCAAGTATCAGTGGCATCTTAACGGCCCAATGCTGCACGTGGTCTACGAGAGACGCCTTTGTGGAGGCTTCGAATTAGTTTTGACTACCTGTGGTTCTCAATGCGCACTAGCATAGCACGGCACACGGGAGTGTTTCGCCTCCACAAAAATGCAGTCGCCACGGACAGGATTCGAACCGTCAATGCCAAAGTCGCTGAAGCACCACGGCGGATGGTCATTTAGTGGAACTACCGTCGAAAGAACGGCAATGTGATAACTCTGAGAGCGGGTCGGCAAAACGTCGCGTGCTGGAAAACCTAGCTAAGTAACGCAACACTAACTATCCCACCTTTCTTCTTTAACCATTCTCTTCAAGAGGACAAGCAGATTACAGCCCGTCCAGTTTCATCTGTTTTTCTTGTCAGTGGAGTTAAGCGCACAGCGCATGTTAAGCGCAAGTTAAGCGCGTCGCAGCTTGCAATGGGCAGGAGCACACCGCGCTGAAGCGTAGTTAACCTGCTGGCAGGTTAGCCTTCTGCCGAATATATAGTTTATGCTATAGACCCATATCGCTCTACGCAGAGGAGCGATTCTAGCACACTTAATTAAATATGGACGAGCTGGACGATGCAGCCCGGCAGATAAACCGTTTTAATACCATCCAGCTCAAACACTTCTATTGTACGGTGCCAAAGAAACATTATCCGCCATTTCCCAACGCATCCTAAAACAAAATGAGCTGATTCGAAATGCGTGTCTCAAGCATTCAAGCGGAAGCGAAAAAAACGTGGTCTCAATATACTTACACATGGCGCTTCACCTAAGATGTCACACAATTTTTAAAAATAGGCTTTCTGTGTTAGAAGAGCGCTTTTTTGGGCATAACACTGTCAGCGATGTAGTACATCGGAATACGCCTAACGACGTGCTAACTAGCAGGCTGGTTAACTAATATTGAATAGTTAACTTTTTAACTACTACAATTAGGCTCCTTAATTAATGAGAGGCATGTAGCTCACAATAAGTAATATGCATATCAGCTTTTAGAATTTTTTTACCTTGAGTAGAGTAAAAACCCTGTGATTGGCGCTCCTTGGCCTCAGATGCCCTTGCGCCAAAAAAACCTACCATCATCATCATCATCAGCTTTTAGAATTTCAAAAACGAGGTTACGCTAGGCGCTGTGACCCAACAAAATCTGGCTATTTCGACGAGTTACGTGCACTGGAGAGGTTGCTTTGCCTGCAAGCTTTTCGAAAGCGCATGTATTTTGACGCGATGTGACCAAAACTTGTACGGGTAGAGCGTGAAGGGTAAACGAATTTTCAAAATTCTAAAAACTGATATGCATATTACTTACGGTGGACTACACAGCTGTCCAAAATTAGGGAGACTAATAGTAATAGCTAAAAAGGTTACTAATCAATACTAATTAAGCAACCTCCTAGTTAGCATGTCTTGGCCGTAATCCGATGTACTACACCGCTGACAATGCTATTCCGAATAAAGAGCTCTTCCAACTCAAAAAGCGTACATAAAAAAAATTGTAAAATTATAGGTTAAACACCCTGTATATCTGCCTGCGTGCCGCATTTGAGCGTGGTGCGCTTCGCGGGGCTGGTCTATTGTCCGTTGCAGTCGTGCATTATGGAACACAGCACACACGACCTACCGCAGAATTAATATCACATGCGTCTTCACACACATGGTTCACACACACGGCGCGAAAACAACACAGAAATTATAACATTTAGAATGACATGAAATTTTGCAAACATAATTCGACTCTTGCTTTACTTGGTGCTCCAAAACTTTCCAACTAAAAATTTGCACGCCTAGATCGTCAGGGCTGAAGTTTGTAAATAAATGTTAGTTATTTGGCTAGTTGGTAAATAAAAAATAAACAGCTTAACTGCGCGGCTAGGTTTTCAGCAAAAGTGGATCAGCATAATTTTTGCACATTTTCTCGACATTTGCTCTTACTTGTAGTGATTCGTTTGTTAGCCTTATTGCTGAAAGCGATGTATTACAGACACGAGGCGTCTAATTTTTTTCGTTGTAGTCGACTCCATTGACTAACGCCTCCATGGAAACCACTTCTGTTCCGTCACTTGAGAACAACCCCTTGGTTATGAAATACCGTCGAAAGACTAATGTGTGCGTGTTTCAAGCCTATTCTGCGCGGTATTGAGTGCACTTATGAGCCACTCATGTCTCTTGTTGGCCGGAAACCATTTTTAATGCCTTAAAACAGTCATGATGTAGGTGCATTTTCACTGCATTACCCCCCCTTTTTTTCTGCCGATGTTATTGTTTGGTCTCAGCTACTGATATGTCCGTGCGGGACGGGCACTCAACATGGCATGCCAGTTGTATACATTTAAGGCCCTCAAGCTCTGTACAATTGCGAGGGGTTGCATCGCAGCTGGCAGTTCAGAAAAGAAGGTAATTGAAGGTTAAAATAATTTATATCAAGTGATTGGGGCGTTATATGCTACCGCTTTACTACTGAGATGTTCAATAAAACCGTACTGTTTGTTATCATGAACCGCTGGCGTGGTTTTAAAGAGAGCTTAGTTTTCAAATATGTCGTTAAAGCAACAATTTCTCAGCTACTGCTGGGTGATGCATTCCGGGATGGACAGAAGTCATTGCGAATGTTTTCCTATTTTTTTATGTCACATGCTCTTTTTCATTTAACAAACATATCTGTTGTTGCACCTAAAACTTCTCTTGGCGCTCATGTCGCCGTAATATTGCTTGTTCGCGCCTTCTTTTTTTATTATGTCCACGTCACGTTAGGGAACCTGCACGTCGACTGCACTACTTGTCTATAGAGTTTCGACATAGCGCTTGGCTTGTCCTCTGTCGGCTTTTTATAGACACGCTATACACCCTTGAGAGCTTCCCTTGAAAACATAATTCACACATCGCTCCGATTTCGGCATGTCGATCGACTAGGCATCGCCTCCAGAGGGCAGGGCGGCAGGCTCAGGCCTGACGCTGGTTCAGGTTAGAATACCAGGCAAAAACCGCCTTTTCAATAATTCACATATTTTCAGAAAGCGTTGTAGCTCTGTTTCGCGTAAACACAGGTGCTCTTGGGCAGACGTGAACTGTAAAGATGACCTTCCCAGGAATTTTCGAGTGACTGGGGTCGCTCGCAAATACCGTGGGCGCCCGTATGTACG